>OZ012612.1:14488294-14757477 GCA_963942555.1 Aleiodes leptofemur
ATTAGAGATAGGTTCTTCTGATGATTCCATTGGAAAGATGAGGAAATTTCCCATGAAGATCATGTGTCGGAAGTTTTTTTTTTGAATTTTTCAAAAATTTCATTTTAGCGCAAGATTTCAAGGTGAAAGCTTGCTGTTTTTTGGAAAATTACAGTTTTTCGGGAATATCTCCGGTTCTATTGATGACCTATAAATATTTGATGAATTTATTTGAAGTATCATGGGAAATTGGAAGGTTCTTTTAAATAACAGTTCTAGAAGATTGTAAATTTGCGACGTTTCGCTTATAATTAAAGCTCCATCAGGCTGTTGACATTATTGTTGGCTGATAAAGCTTAAATTATAAGCGAAACGTCGCAAATTGACGATCTTTCGATATTTTTATTTTAAAAATACCTTCCGATTTTCCATGATACTTCAGATAAATTGTCAACAACATGGAAATGAATCCGATTATTAATTTGAAAAATTGGTTCGAGAAGAAATTGAACGAAATCATACGAAAATCAATGAGAAATGAGCTCACCTTTCATTTCCGATCAACCCCAGGTCGCTACGATCAACAGAACCGGAGATATCGCCAAAATAGTGACGTTTTTCGATTTTTGAGAAGGAAATACCTTCAAAACTTGGCCAAAAAAGTCAATTTTTCCAAAAATTGAGAAACAAAAATTTTGACACAAGCTTTTCGCCTAAAATTTCCTCAGCTTTTCAATGGAATCATCAGAAAAATTCAATCTCGAACCGTTTAATTGGAGTGCCCATTTTACCCCACCTTTCCAAATTTCACTATTAATATCGTCATATTAGTAATAAAGTGGCGTGCATGCCAAAAACGCTAAATTCTGGTGTGAAAATGCGTATCTCCAAAAAATCGAGACAAAATTGTTTTTATGGTGTCCTGGACGTTATTTGGGTAACTAATAATCAAAATAACAAAGTGGCGTAATTACTAATCTTAAAGTAAAAAAGACGTATCTCCGCACTTACGTCATTTTGTTTCTTTTTATCTTCCATGCTGCGTCTTGGACTTACGTCATTTTGTTTTTCGGTTATTTCTTTCAAAAAATACCAATTTGGCACTTACGTCACTTTACTAAGGCCATGATACAAACAATGATATCTCCAATTATAACAGCCTCTTTCTGCTCTGTCGTAATGAGAGATTCGATGAAATGAATACAGTATAATAGGAAGCAAACGTATTTATAAACTGTTATCAGTGTCACAATGAAAGCAAAAGCATTTCACCATTCTCAGTGGAAAAATAAAAATGTTATTCATCTATTTTTACAAATTACGTACAAATAGGAGTTTACATTTTGCAGTTTTTTTTCTCGAAATTACCGCAATTTAATTAGCGCCTAATGTGGCACAAAGTTGTGCGTACTTGGCACTAGATTTGCATAATTTTTCACATTTTCGCATATACGTGCGTCATAAATACCGATGGAACAGAGTCCATGTTTATGTTGGACAACTTATTTTAAATGGAGAAAGAACGAGAAAAAAAGAAGAATAAGTCGCGTATTTTTTTCACAATAATGGGAAAGTTCCAGGAAATTTGTGGGATTTCCAGTAGTGTTTAGCATTGAGGATACATATGAGCTGATATTATCGATACTCATGCATAATAATATACATCGAAATTTGCGTCAGTCCATAAGAAATGAAATTACGTATTGGCAATATTTCAGAAGATTTGGGAATTCCAGCGATTTATTTTGTTATTTTATTCTGTAAA
This sequence comes from Aleiodes leptofemur, assembly GCA_963942555.1. NCBI lineage: Eukaryota > Metazoa > Arthropoda > Insecta > Hymenoptera > Braconidae > Aleiodes > Aleiodes leptofemur. The sequence continues at coordinate 14,490,039 of OZ012612.1, forward strand.
CAGATAATAATAAATTCAGAGTGAATATAAAAATAGGGGAAGAATGTTTCAAATATTGAAAGCAAAACTAAATTTTTTTAAATCTCCTTGACGTCCAATCGCTGCACATGAGTCGAATGAAGTGTAATACGCAAAATTTAATAAATTAGATTAAAATATTGATAGGAAGTATTACAAAAAATAATTAAATACAACGTCACCAAATGTTTCGACTCCATTTTAATGCAATTAATTGAGTAAATCCCACAGTAAGTTAAATATTCTATTGCAAAAAAAAGAAATTTGCATATTTCAAAAAACCAATTTTCAGTTTTTTCCAACCTCATCTAATTGAAAAATGATAGTAAAATTGGAAAGAAAAGCTCTAAAATCCTTATTTCCCTTAAGATTCTGTGAAAAAAAATACTTTTTCAGAAATTCAATTGTAAAAAATTGACACAGTAAAATCAATCGAAATTCCAGGATAGTACAGGTAAAGACCTAAGGTAGCATTCCAGAGTACGGTGAACAAAACAGAATAATGAGAATTTGTAGATTAGTTTCCAATTAATTACTGATAATTCCGAAAAACGTGCTTTAATTTACTCGAAAAAGTGATTAAACTATTCGAAAGTCATATCTTCAGCTTGTGAATATAATTGTTCTTTGTTTCTCGAATTTTTTTTACATTACTAATCTCCTATCACATGCATGAGACAGAGAGAGAGGAAAATAGTGACGACGACCTTCTAATTAAAATTTCTCAATAACTATACGGTGAATTGAATATTTTTTTCTTCTATTATTCAGTTAAAATGTTGTTCTCTTCGCCAATAGTTTTTAAATAATGAGTCAATTGTGTGGTTTTTTTAGTAATTTCGTTATTTCTGTCCGATTTAGGGCGTTTCATCCCCACCACCGCTATTTTCAGTAACTTTGATAATTAATATCTCATAAACTACACGGTCAAAAATTATGAAAAAAATCAGAAAAATGTCGAAAAATATCATCTTCAATACGACTTTAAGAAAAAATAAGGAGTTAACTGTACTCGAGTTCGCTAGGATACTACCTTAAATTATTATAAAAAATTCAATTTCCATTATTATCTAACATTCTTTATTCAACATAAGTAGCGATTGGACTTCTTTGAAATTTCTTGAGTGCATTAATGAGGAGAAAGAATTCAACTCGATAATATCATCGTAGGAAATTAATCTTCTTTGGAGTTACATCATTAATTATTGACGTATATGAGTTCAAGAAGCGATGTTGTTGTTCACTGGGGGGTCCGATAACCCCTTCATGTGTTTTGTAAGGAAAATTTGTACCTCACTGCTAATATCAACATCATGACGTGGGACAAATGAAGAATAAGTATCTTATTGCACAACGTGGAATAAACAGTGATAACTGAATTGACGTACGTTAAATTTTTTAAATGGAAATCATTCCAGAGGTTCATAAAGAGAAACTGAATAAAATATATGTATGAATTAATGAAAATGAATTCAATTTTATGCCTCACTGGACAGTAAACCGAGACGTCTTGGATCCGATTGTGTCTGCGCTAAAGTTTTTTTTATATATATATATTTATTTTTACCGGTTTGCATTGCAGCCTCCTCCGACCACCACCGGAGAGTACTCAAGTGTTATAATATAACTGTCTAGACTCAACAAACTCACGATACCTATCACTTCATATTAACTCATAATGTCAAGTCACTTGAATTTTTGAAATGAGCATTGACATCAATTAGCAATGGAAATATCTCCGGAACAAGTGGATTTAGAGGAAAATGTCAAGATACATTTTTTACAGAGAATTTCAAGAGCTCGAAAAAAGATCTCTTGATGAATTCTTGTAAAGTCAGTAGCCTATGAGTTCCTTTTTAAAATAAGAGAAACGGGATGAAATCATTCGGAAAATTAATTTTAGATCATTTCGAAATTATGCTCGAAAACAGTAGATTTATTGGAAAATGTCGAGGGACTTTCTTCTGTAGAAAATTTTCAGTTCTGCAAGGAGAGCTCTTGATGGAATCCCTTGAGCCCAATAATTGCCAATTATTTGCAAAATAATAATGATTTTATAATGTTCACGCTCTAAAAATCGCGAAATAATGGAAAATTTTAGTTTAAGGATGATTGGAGGATTCTGGGAGGTACAATCGGAAAAAAGTTAAACTTTTATATAAAATTGTTAATAACAATTTATACAAGATGAAATTTTCAAATCTGATTCAGTGTGTTTTCGAATCTGTGAAGGATGTAATGAGGAACAAAATAAGCCCTAAAAATACAAAATTAATTGAAAATTTTTCATGATTTTTTACATTTTTTCACATTTTTTAAGATTCAAAGGAATTTAAAAAATCATGAAAATTCTTCGATTTTCAATTAATTTTTTGTTTTTACGGCTTATTTTCTAAAATCATGTCCTAGTGGATTACGATGTCTAAAATAGCATTGCACAGGTGAGGAATTGTTTGAAATCAATTTCTATAGGATTCCGATGTTTAAAAGTTTCTAAAATAATATAAGAAAATAATCTTATTAATAATATTATTTATTCCTCATGACATTCTTCACAGATTCACTGAATCAGATTTGAGAATTTCATCTTGTATAAATTTTTATTAACGATTTTATACAAAAATTTAACTTGTTTCCCAATTGAACCTCCCAATGATCCTTAATAAATTAACAAATGGTGTAATGTTACAACTGAAAGTGTATCAACTACTTTTCGATAGCAAAAGGTGAACATGTGCGGCCACCTAACGCCACTAGATCGTATCTCTTCGCACCATTTGATATCTCAAGTTGCCTATCCATTTTCATAATGCAAAATTCATTTTTATTTTTATACTGAGAACTAATGTAACAATATATTACCATGTAATGGCATATTCCATTGATTGTGTTCTACAAGCTTCGTTTCTGCGGTTTTAATTATCAATTCTCGTGTTCCCATTTTATTGAACACATTGAACAGTTGTGGATGTTTTTTTTAAGTCGATAATACAGAAATAAATTGATTCTCAAGTACAAATAATAGATAGAATTACGAAAAAAAAAACAATTTTAATTGATGAAAATAGTAATTAACAATTCCGATTGAACAAAGTCCAAACTTAAATGTAATTAATGCAACTATTTATTCATTAAATGGGTAAAATGATAGTCATCAATCAGCATTAATCGCCGTGTCAAAGTACTCAGGTGGAAAGAGGTGTTTGTCGTCATTAAATACTATCTCGAGGCCATATGAATAAAAAATTAATAATAATTATGATTATTTAGTTTAAGCGGTTGACTGCAGAATAGGGTGATAAGTTTATGCTAATTTCACGGATATCCTGAATATTTTTAGATTGACTGATTCTTTAAAATGTTAATTCAGTTTTTGAATATTCTTGTACATTGAGAAAAGAGAAATAGTAAAAATTATTGAATGAATTTTTCCAAGAATCTTTAACAAATTTTCTTTTTTTACTTTGACAAAATTTAACTAATTCACCATTTATTTTATTAGTTTCAAATAATTTTTTTTTCAACAATCAAATTTATTTTCTAATTTTAACGAATTTACGAAATTTAAGAAATTTTTAATCACTTGCAAGAAAAAATTGTTAACGACTATTGAAACAATTAATTTGAAAATTTTTACTACTTTTTTGATTTTTAGTGCATGAAGAACTAATTTTTCTGCTCTTTATCCACGTGTTTTGTTAATCTGTAGAAATTTTATGATTCAAATCATTCTCCCCACTGATCCTCAAGGTGAAGTCACTATCGAACGTCGTAATGCTTTTGTTGAACAATGGTTAATTGCTCAATGAAACAAAGGAAATCAGAAGTAATTAGAAAAGTCGAAAAAGATGTTTTTAACAATTTGAGGGAATTTGTTTAGAGAATATCTTGGAAACTACTGGGTTCAGGGAAATTTTCCAAAAAACCTTATCTATAGCAGTTTCTGAGATATTTTCAAACGGAGATTTGAAATTTCATGACTTATCTTTTTGAGAGGGAAAATTTGGGTAAACTGGATATTTTGAGGAAATTCTACGTAGAAATATGTATCGTTGCCTTAGAAATAAAGAGGCGTAAGTGCTATGCTTATATATAGTACTTACGTCACTTCATTTTTAGGGTGAGGATATGTTAAAATGGATTTTCTAGATTTTTGCTTTTGAATGGAAGCTTTTTTCTTCAAATTCGACCTTTTCTCTGAAGAAAAACAGTTTTTTGGAAATATTCTCAGTTGTATTAGTTGTTGTGCAAAAGCTTAAAAATATTTCAAATGAAAAAAAAATTCTCCATAGATTTACAGCACTCGTTATCTATCAAAATCTCTTTTGTCCCCATATCTTTGTTAAAAATTAATTAAAAATCACATAAATTAATCAGCAAATGAACTCATCTTCACGCTGGTTATCAATTTTGTTTAATCTGACTAATAAAACCAGAGACATTCCTAGAAAACTGAAAATCTTCGATAATAAAAGAGTTAACGAGGTTCACGTGCACCCAAAAGGAGCTAAAAATCATTTTTTAATTTTTTTACATCCAATTTTGTGAATACAGTTTAAAGCAATGTTCAACTTATGCAGAAATTTTACAACGATTTGCCATTCTAAAAACGAGATATTTTATTTTGAAAAAGTGATGTTTTATGGGTTGAACATTATGTCTTATGGCGTTGGGGATAAATTTCAAAAATAAATATCTTAATTTTTAGATGGTGAAAAGTTGTGAAATTTTTCCACAAGCTTAACATTGCTTTAAACATCGTGTTCATAAAATTTTATGTAAAAAAATTAAATAAATAATTTTTACGGAGCTACAGGCGGAAGCTAAGTGAGATAAAGTAATTTTATCCTAATCCTTTTTTGCAGAAAATTTCAAGAGCCACAAATAAAAAATAATCGAGAGGCAAAATCACTCTATCTCGTTGAGTTTCTGAGATATTTATTCCGATTTTTATTGTCAACTCAATAATCAAATGTTAAATGAAATGATAAGCAACACTAAATTTGATTGGAATGAAGCTTAACTGTATCAGCAATTGTAACACTTTGAGGCTCCGATGGGTTTTCAAAACCTGGAGTCTTCAATTAAATAAAGAAAGAAAGATATTCCTCAATAACCAACGAATTATTGCAAAACAATGGGTTCGCTAAAAAATTTGCAATTTCCTGGGTCTTCTATTACCCGATAAGCCTTCAAAATGAGAATATTCCCCTAAAACTCACAAAAATAAGTTCATACGCGTTTTCTCCTCGAAATTTTCAAATACTCAAATACCCATCCCGTTTTACCCCCAAAACAGAAGAATTCTCTCCCAAGCAATTGAATTTCTCTTCATTCTAACTCAATTAAAAAGGAAAATACTGCAGCCCACATGTTCAATCTGCTCATTTGCATTCTCGCCATGAATAAATAAAAAGAGAAGAGTCCTTCTCTCTCTATTACAAAAGGCAGAAAATCGTGCAGACGTTTGCAAATCGTTTCGAGCCCTGACGAATGTGTGCTTCAGGGACTTTTCATGTTGCAAATCATCGTCTCAGAAGTAAAAGGGCGTAAGTACCATCTTTAAGTACAGCACTTACGCCTTTTTTGAACTCTAAAACAACGAAATGAACTAAAAGTTGAGGAATTTCACGAGAATTAATTAAAAAGCGTTTTTTTCATTATTTTCCTTGTTTTGAATTGATTCAAATTAAAGGCATTTAATTAATCGTCCAGTGCTCACGTTTTGTCATGGAGACGGTTATTCCCGGCATGTAAAGATCTAATGCAGCCTGCTCGCGTGTCCTTGTCACATTATTGTAGGTGGTAGGTGCAAAATCTGGATCGTCCACGTCAAATGATACACTCTCCTCGAATTCCGTCAGAGTTCCCTCCATCTTCACTTATTTCTTCAATTACTTTTTCTCTATTGGCACAATTCCTAGGATATATCAAAATATCAATTGAGTATAATTTTTTTCGGTAAAAATGAGATAGTTATCACGCGGTCTTGATGGTAATTAATACGAGAAGTTTTGGTTTTTCGTTTAACTAAATTTTTTGGTTTATCGTCAGTTTTTTAAAGATATCTTGGAAACTAAGCGAGATAGAACGATTTTCACGATTACCTTTTTTGTGGAAAATAAGAGCCTCAAAAGAAGGATATTATGAAAATTGCCCTATCTCGCTTGAATTCCGAGATATTTCTTTTAAAAACTGGTGAGAAAATAAAATCGATTTGTCTGAAAATTCTCAATTCGAAATGTGCTTTTTTTTAACGATAATATTTCGGAGATTAATGGAGATACGAATTTTTTCATTTTAGGATGATAATAAAATTAGCAGACATCTGAAAATTCTGAGCATTTTTTTAGAACAAATTAGAAAAAATTTGCACTTATAGATTTCTAAATTTTCTATATATAGGAAATATATATGTGCATTTTTAAAAAATTAATTTATCTGCTCGAAGATAAAAAATCTAAAAATGCTTAGATTTCTGTTTTTTTAGTATCAAATTTTAGCCCTTTTGTAGGTCTTCCTGTGCGACACAAAAAAGGTCTTTTTTGAAATTGCTGCAAAATTTTAATAATAAAAATAGCAGACATCTGACAATTTTTTAATTTTTTTTTATGTTAACAAATAAATTATTTAAAAAATGAAAAATATGTACCTGTAAAAAATTTACGTAAAAAGTGCGAATTTCTTAAATATTTTTTTTTTGTAATAATTTATTTATTCAGAAAAAAATTTAATTTTTTTCTAGATATTTACGAATTTGATTATCATCCAAATTCAAAAGTTTCCGAGATATTTTCAAAAAACTGTAACCATTTTCTCCGAAATTTCCTCATTTCCCCAACAGATTTACAGCATTTCTCCCTGTCATCTCATTTTAATTCAATTCAATTTCCTTTTCCAACACAACGTGACATTAAATTCATTATTTGTTTCTAACGCTAAAACGATAATAAAACAAGTACTGAAAACTGTTGAAAACAATGTGCAATTGCACAAAGATGAAAGTGTCATGTGTTGAAATCGTTGAAGGTATTTCAAAACAATCAACAATGCTTTATTTTAAAACTTAAATGATTCAATGATTTTTTCCCTCATTTTTTTTTGTTATAAAACTATTTTAAAAAAAACGTTCGAATAAAATGTTTTTTTTTTAATCTTGCATTTTGTGACTATTTTAAACAATTCAAACTATTCAAGTAGCATCATTATTAATTTATTAATTTATTGAATAAAAAAAAAAATGATTTTGACACTCGTACCTGAAAACAGCTGCGCGTTGATGGTGAAAAAATCCCAGCTGGATCGTTAAAAATTACACACTCGTTAAATTTTCAATTTCAAAAACTTTATCACTCGATTTTTCAAAAACTTGTCTCGATCACTCTCTTTTATTGTTTGTTATTGTTATTGTTTTATTTGAATTTAAAATTTCTTTGAGATCGCACGTGGATGGTCAACGACCCTACAGTGTCGTTGTACTGAGTATGGGAGTGTAAAAAAAGAGGGAAAAGAAGAAATAAGGAAAAAGGAATGTTATTGAGAAAAGAAAGAAAAGGAAATACTTCGATTTTTGGAGGATGTGATGTATTGTTTCTATGCGCGAGTTGTGCGTGATGTTTTATGGTTTTTTTTGGAGTGATGGGAGTTGAATCTATTGATTTGATTGGATGAATGAGAAAATTATGTTTTGTTTTGTAATAACCGAACGAGGGAACGGAGAGATGAGACTCAATGAGAGTGTGCTTGGCTCTGTGGGACTGACGCCCTCTTCATTGTCTAGTGTCTCTTTTCATTTTTTTTGCTCTCTCTCTCTCTCTTTCTCTCTTTATCTGTGGAGCGTTGGAAAAAGCGCGCAATATTGCCGATTGAAGATTTGGCGGCGCGGGAGTTTTGAATTGTGGGTAATTGGAATCTGCACTAGGCCGGATGACCAAATGGTCGGAGCCATAAAGCGCTTTTGTTCACTTCTCTTCTTCCAAAAAAGGATGAGATATTATTGAAGTTGTTTCTCCGACCATTGTTTAAATTATTATTAGTGGATATGTTATCGGCCATCATGGTCACTCCAAAAATTTTTTTTCAAATTTTGAATTTAATTTTTATTATTATTCAACGCATATTATATCGTCGCCTTAGAGTGAAAGGGGCGTAAGTGCCATTTTTCCCGATTTTTCTTTTCAAAATAACAAAAAGGCGTATCTCCACCATTATTACTGCAATAGGCTTTCCAAGGCCTTTTACGCAATATTAGTGAAAAAAAAAAAATAATAACATAAAGGCGTAAGTACCACTGACTAATAACAAAGGGGCGTAAGTGCCAAAATTGAAATAAAAAATCTTTAAAAGAAAAGGGCGTGATTCCAAAAAGTCTCATGAGATACAAAAAATTATAAAAACAAAGATGCGTAAGTGGCGGAGATACGTCGCTTTCACTTTAACTTTAACAATTATATAGCGTTTGAAAATAAAATAACAAAGGGGCGTAAGTGTGGAGATACATCCCTTTTATTTTAAAATTGGTATTTACGCCACTTTGTTATTTTAATTTTCAATTATCCAAATAATGTTCCAAAGGCCATAAAAAACATTTTGGAGTGATAAGTGGACATACACCCCTTTCACACCAGAATTTCGTGTTTTCGGCACTTACGCCCCTTTCACTCTAAGGCGACGATATTATTAATTTTTCTTTTCTGTTAAAATAATGTAAATTGATTGATAATATTATTGATATTTTTGGAATAAACATAATTATGCACCCCGATGAGGTCCACGCAGAGCGGACGAAACGTTGGTGCCTTGAATAATAATAAAAATTAAATTCAAAATGTTAAGCAAATTTCTTTGGGAGTGACCATGATGGCCGATAACATATCCACTGATAAGGATGAGATATGTTTCTTAGCAATGACATTATCTTGGAATGTCTGCATGTTTCTCAAGTTAATTGCAGAGTCAGTAAGTAGGAAACACAGGGATTTTTTGACCAATTGAGGGGACTAATTTGTCTTGATTATTCGACTGATGAGGAAAGGATTTGCTCAAGTTTTTAAAATATGATTGAATTTCAAAAAACTTGAACTGATTCGTTTCTTATTCAGGGAATAATTAAGGAGAAATTAATCACCTCGATTGGTCAAAAAATTCCTCAGTTTTCTACTTACTGACTCTGCAATTAACTTGAGAAACATGCAGACATTATCCCAAGATAATGTCATTGCTAAGAAACATATCTCATCCTCTTCTGAAAGAAGAGAAGTAAACGAAAGCGCTCATACAGAACGTTCCTAATGTCATCATTATTATGTAGTATTTTTTTTTTTAATTTTCATGTATTTTGTGTTTTTTAGACCAATTAACAGCCAGAATTGCATCTCATACGTGGGCTTTTATGCATCAAACCTGGTTTAGCATCGATCTGCGCTATCAACTCCTGCTATGACAGATTTCATGCATAAGAGCCCATTAATTAGTCTAAAACAAAATACATGAAAATTTAGAAAAAAAATAGTACATCATGATACAGTACATAATAGTACATAATAATGATAACATTAGGAACGTCCTGTATGATTCTCAAAATGATTTTCCATATTTTGGAGATAACTCCTCAAACCCCTTGATCTGGGTAATCTAGTAACCTTGGTAGGAGCCATAATAAAGAAGAAGAAGAAGGAATCTGCACTATCAGCTGTTTTTGGAGGAGGGGGGAGGGAGTGACTCGACCGATCGAGCTGTGCAGAGAGAAAAGTTGCGTTAATGGAATCGGATGGAAGTTTCTTTATTTTTTGGAGCGCAAATGCTTTGTCAATATTGAAGTCGAGGATTTTCATGGATTATTGAAGTTTTATCGCGAGTTTGGAAGAATGCAGGACAAGAAGAGATAAACGAAGAAAATAGGAATGATAAATCTTTTCTTTTTTCATTGAAATTTTGGGGAAAAAACAAAAGATCTCGTATTTTGCGAATTGGACTAACCCATTCGCAAATTAAAAATATGGGGTTTTCTGACAAATTAATTTCATTTTGTCACTCTTTTTTTTAAAGAAAAAATATTTTTCATAAAATAGAGGGATATCTGCATGGAAAATTGAAATGATGAATTGATTTATCTCGTTTTCAATAAAATAGGTAAAACCGGTCAGTTCTATTTTTCTAAAAATCTGAGGTTTTCAGACGAATTAATTTTATTTTGTTACGAGACTTTTTTTGATGAAAATTCGTTCATAAAATGGTGCCATATTCTGCATGAAAAATTGAAATAAACTGAACTGATTTAATTTCAATTGCAACAAAGTAGGTAAAACCGGACAATTCTATTTTTCTAAAAATTTGAAGTTTTCAGACAAATTTTTCTCATTTTTTCACTAGTTTCACTTGAAATATTTTGGGCAATAATGGAGATACGCCCTTTTTGCTCCTCAAGAACTTAAAAAACGTCAGGGCAAAAGCGCTCTATCTCGTTTAGCTTCCAAGATTTTTACTAAACTGATAATGGAATAGAATTGATTTGTCTAAAAAATTCATAGTCGTTATTTTCTTATTCTCTTTTTGAGAATATCTCGGAAACTAAGCGAGATAGGGTGATTTTTCCCAAGTCCTTTCCATAGAAATTTTCAAAAGCTCCCAAAGTGTCTTAGATTAAAATCGCTCTATCTCGCTTAGTTTCCAAGAAATCCTTAAAAAAAACTGACGATTAAATAAAATTGATTTGTCTGAAAGCTTAATTTAATTTTTATTAAATAAATTTCATCTCATTTCATTAATTTATATATTTATATTTATTGATAGATTCATAGAAAGAAGAGCTTCCTCAACCTCGATAGAGGTGATCTCCATTTCCACCATTTCATCGATCATCTGATCCACCCCCGAAATCAACATGCGTATCGATAGCTCGGTGCGCCAAATTTCCCCAGATCCGCATGATAGAGACGTAAGAAGACTGAAAGAAATTTTTGAATGGACCATCTCCGGATTCGGCAACATCCCCGAGAAGCCAGGGGAGAGTGTCCACTCCTCCATAATCTCTGCAAATCACGATGGCAAGGACAAATGGTACCTGGAGCTGTACCCATGTGGTCGTGACAAGGGCTGCAAAGACTATTTCTCTCTCTACCTCATCCTAAAATCAACAAAACGCTTGGAAATCCGATTGCGTTACGAGCTCTCAATTCGAAATTCCCGAACGAACGAGAAGATCGTCAAGAAAGAGAGTATGACGGAATTCGTCAACGGCAAGTCGTCAGGCTGGAGACACTTCGTCCCAAGAGAAAAGATCCTTTCCCGAGAAGATGATTTTTTGAAAAACGACGAATTGAGAGTTTACTGCGAGTTTAATTACGACATTAATTCAATGGACGAATCAACTAAGATGCCGAATGACGCACCAGCTTCATCGAGCTGTGGATTGGTCAAGGATCTATGGAATTTCGTTAAAAAATCGGAATTCTGCGATGTTGTCTGTGTTGTTGGTGACAAAACGTATCGGGCACACAAAAACGTTTTGGCTGCACGCAGCAAGAAATTTCGGGCGAAATTAAATCCAAAGGAGGAACATACGTATCCTCAAACTGATGGAGTTCATCGTCTGGAGATCGATAATATGGAGCCGCACGTATTTGAGAAACTCCTTAAATTTATTTATACTGGGGACATCAACAAAGCTGAAGGTATTGCTGACAGTCTTCTTGCAGCTGCCCACGAATATGAGCTGAATGATCTTAAAACCATCTGCGAGAATATACTTGGGGAACAATTGAATATCAGGAATGCTGTTGATACTTTGGTTATGGCTGATGAATTTGAAGCCAGAGAACTTAAGGCTGACGTACTTAAATTCATTAATGGTCATTTGGTTGGAGTTGTTGAGTCGGAGGGATGGGGAAAAATGGAAAAAGAGCATCCTGGATTGGTGGCGGATTTGGTACGAGCTCAAGTGGCTGAGAAGAGGATGAAAAAAGTCACTTTCAAGGACGACGTTGTGTTTTCTTAATTCTTTTAGTTTGATATTCAAACGAAAAGTTTGTCTTGTTTCGTTAATGAGTTTATCAATTAGGATAAGGTTTCGAGAAATTCGATATTGAGACGATATCCTTTAATTTGAATTGTTTTTTGCTACTTTTCTATGGAGCATAACTCTTGTTATTTATCATTTGTATTTCTTCCAACATTCTCGACTGTTGAAAACGAGAAACGTTATTGTTGAGGAGAATGTTGTGATAATTTAATTTCTTTAGTTTGTTTCGATTATTATTCGAGAGAAAAGTCTCTCGCTTATTTCGTTAATGAGTTTATAATTAGGATATGGTTTTAAGGAATATTAAGACAATATTCTTTAAATTAAACTTTTTTTTTGTGTTTTCATAGAGCTTAACTCTTGATATTCATCATTTGTATTCTGAGAAGAGAAGGAGAAGGGTTATTTTCAAGGAGGCCGTTGTGATAATTCAATTTCTTTGGTTTATTTCGATTATTAGTTGAGAAAAAAGTCTCTCGGTTCTTTCGTTCATGAGTTTATCAATCAAAGTGTAGTTTTAAGGAATATTGGAATGGTATTCTCTTAAAAAAATGTCTTTTTTTTAAGTCTTCTATAGAGTATGACTTAGTACCAATCATTTCCATTCTTTCTCATGGAGATAATGAGAATAAAAATATCATGAAATTAATTAAATGAACAAAAAGAAAATGAACGAAACACTTTTCTCTTAATCGATAATATCCTTATATTTTTCTTATTTTCGGTCTATTTCCTTTGAAGTAACTATTCTCACTCTCTAGTGAGAAACTTTACTTCATCTTGTTTTCAAGGACGTTGTGATAAGTCAATTTATTACTTTATTAGGATTATTGTTGAAGAGAAAAGTCCTTCGTTCATTTTGTTAAGTAAGACATTTCCTAATTAAGATGAGGTTTCAAGGGACAATTAGCTCATGTCCTTTAAATAAAACCCCTTTTTGTCTACTTTTTTAAAATAAAATATTACTTCTATTAGATACTAGTGATTTGTATTTTGTTAATGGAATTGTTAAAACAAAAATAAAAATATAATGAAATATTATCATATCCAAGTTGTTAAAGTCATCAATAATCATTTCAGTAGAGAAAAGGTAAAACAAGATAAGTCTATTTTTATTGTCGTTTATTATTTCAAGAATATCTCTCTTCAGAAACAAACCGAGATATGTCCTTTTTGTCCTAATCCTTTTTTCTAGCTCAAAAAGAATCTTGTCAAATCTCATCAGACGAGCGAAAGAGTTAGAGTTGGGTCAAGCACTCTGTTAAACGTAATATAATTAAAACGAAAAAAAAATTAAAGTCTTCATATGTTTTTATGGGGTTAATCGTCAAATCCGTAGATGGTCCTTCCTTGACGACGAAGCGCATAGACAACGTCCATCGTCAGCACCGTCTTCCTTTTAGCATGCTCGGTGTAGACAATTGCGTCATGGATGAGATTCTCCAGAAACACCTTCAGGACATCACGCACCAGCTCGTAGATGAGCCCAGAAATGCGTTTGACGCCTCCTCGACGAGCCAAACGACGAATTGTCCCCTTGGTGATACCTGCGATATTATCGCGAAGAATTCTTCGGTTCCTCAGGCCTCCTTTTCCCAACCCTTTCCCAGCCCCTTGGATTTGTGTGATCTTCATGCTGCCAAAAAAACTAATAAAAATTGATAAGTCACTTGAAACAATTAAAAAATTAAATTAGTTGAATCAACAGATAACCACAAACCTTGTTTCTTTTGTTGACAAAATCGTTAATTGGTGGTTAGGAGGTCAACGGATTATTGCAGCGTGACGAGTGAATCACGCCGTGAGCATTTAGGAACGCGTTAACCCCCACTACTTGCGAAAATCGCCAATCGAAATCACGATCGTTTATTCAAATATTCGGGATTAAAGCGCTCTCAATTATTATTGAAATTCAAATTTTCCCGCGAGTTTAGGACACTAATAATCGTAATTTTGAGCGTATTTAGGCGATATTATTATTATTAAGGTTGTAAATTCGAGGTAAATCGATTTTTGGGACATTGAGGTAAAAAAAAAGAATTAGTGTTCGGTTTATTGAACGAAAAACACTCACACATACACAAAATTCACTAAAAGTAGACACGAAAAAAAAGTTGAACAGTAGATTAAAAAAGATTCACTGGAGTTCGTTGAAAAAATTGAAAAAAACAATTAAATCGAATTTTCAAAAATTTCTAAGTTTGATGCAAATGATGATTAGAACGACCGGTCTAATCACCTCGAAGTTTCGGTTGTATCTGCCGCTCAATTTTGAATTCACTTTTATTCTGAGAGAGGGTAAAAGTGTGCCTGAAGGGGGTAGACTAAAGGGAACTTGAATTTCTATTGGTCGAGAGGATTTGTGGGTGTGAAATTGTCATAAAAATCTGGGAGAATTTTTGTTTATATAGAAACACTGGGTCCTTTGGTAAAATGTAAAAGCAAAGTGGCCGAAGAAATTTCTTTGTGTAATTTTATAGCCTGCACGTGTGGCACTTGAGAATAACTGTTAAGGGGTAACGGGAGACCCAGTAAATTTCAAATTTTCAAACCCATTGTTTAGTAATAATTATGATTTTTTGCATTAAATATCAGAAGCATCGACTTCCTAATGTCCTTCCCCAGTCGTTGCCACTCTCCTATCATGAAAATATTGATAAATATCTTCAAACAATCAGTTCAAAAATTCAATATATATGAGGGGTTCCGTTACCCCTTAACTGAGGATTGTGCTTTAGTTGGTTGAATTTCTTGATTTATTGCCTTCTTGACGGTTTTTATTTCGGGAAAAATTTTTAGACCTTCTTTTTTCATAATTTTTCCCCAAATAAATGACGGTCAATTTTCATTGCAAATGTTTGAGATCGAACAATACAGCACTAAAAACAAATTCCAAAAATTTACTCTACAAAAGGGAATATCCATCAATAGATACAAAATTGGTACAAAACTTAAAATAAATTTTTTCTTCTTTCTTTTTTTCTTATTTCGAACTTTCCAGAGGACTAAGCAGCAACCAGAAAATGGCATTATAAATGGATTAAGGGAATATCTATCAATCGACACGGATCAAATCGAGAGAAAGTGGGGAATTATATTTTTTATAATGCCCCATTTTCACATGGAAAACTTCCACTGTTAGAAAAAAATGGAAATTTCATAGACAATTTAATGGGAATTTTCATAACCGTGATATTGAAATTTTTTTTAATGGGAAAATGGTTATGAAATCTGTGAGTTTCAGAGAAAATTCAAGGGAATCTATGAGTTCTAAGTAGAATTGAGACGGAAATTCTACAACTCACTTGAATTTTTAACTGAACATGAATATTCAGAATCAAAATGACTTGAATTTTCAATTTTTTTTTTTGAATTTTTCCTATTTTTACTAAATTTTCAAGAAACAATTAAACTGAAATATACAAATTTCATTGATATCCAGACGTGAAATTATTTGAAAATCGATGATGTGTTCATTTTTTAATAACGTAATTATCTGAAATTTCAGTAGAAATGAGATTCATTTCAAATTTCTGGGATTTTGCACGAAAAATTCAGGCGGAAATTTTGAACAGAGTTTACTGAGAAAAAATAGGTAGTGAAAACGATGAAATAAATTGTTTCAATAATTCTCAACAATTTTTTTTCAAGTAATTAAAAATTTGTTAAATTTAGTGAATTTATCAGAATTCACAAGTCTTTTCATTGTTGAAAACAAATATTTGTTTGAAACCAATGAAAAAAATCAAGAATTAGATAAATTTCACTGCAAAAACTGTTTGTAAAAGACAATTGAAATAATTTCATCGTTTCTACAATTTCTTCTCTTTCAATGTAAGAAATATTAATCAATGTTTCTTCGAAAATGAAAATCATCAAAAAAATTTTTTCAACGATATTCAAAATTATTTCACGCGTAGATTGCAAAATCAGCATTTCTGCATTGAAAAGAGGCAAGTCCCAGAGATAAGTATATGACATACGCCCTTTTGATTCTGAAATCAAAAAATCGTTATATCGTCACATTATCTGTAGGAAACTGTATTATTAGCGACTGGCATCTCCACTGACGGTTATGCAGAAATTACCCCCACTCCCAGGCAGGAGTTCTACCATTTCCCACTTCGATAAAATCGAACACTCTTTCGAAAATTTCAAAATGGCGTTTGTTATTGTTGATTCGTCGAGTCTTTGAGGTTATAAATAAATAAACGTCTGTCTCAATAAATCAGGAAATTTGATTCATTGAGAAGAAAAAAGTTATAATTGAAGAAAAATGACGAGACATGCTAGAAATTGTACTGCAGGTGCTGTTTATACGTATCACGAGAAGAAAAAAGATGCTGCAGCATCTGGATATGGTACAAATGCCCACAGAATTGGAAAGGACTCGGTCAAAGGTTTTGATTGTTGCTGTTTGACACTTCAGCCCTGCAGAAATCCAGTTATCACGTAAATTATTATTTTTTGAAATTAATTTAGAGACTAATTAAATTCAATATTTTATTCAAATAAATACGTTTTTTTGCAGTCGAGACGGTTATTTATTTGACAAAGAAGCCATTCTGGAGTACATACTAACGAAAAAAAGGGAATATACTAGAAAACTAAAGGAATACGAGTCCCAAAAACAAAAGGAAGAGGTAAAATTCTTGTTATCTAAACTTTATATCCAAAAATGATGAAAAAAGTGGAGAATTTCAGATTTTTTCAGACAAATTCATTTAAATTTTTGAACAGTTTTCTGGAAATATCTCGGAAATTAAGCCAGATGGGGCGATTTTGCAGACATTTTCATAGAGAATTTCAAAAGCTACAAAAAAGCATTGAAAAAAAATCGCTCTATCTCACTTAGTCTCCGAGATATTCTCAAAAAAGTAAATTAGCAGCGAAGAAATAGAACAGGATAAGTCGATTATTTCGTTCAATTTATTGAGAATAACTCGTAAACTCTTGAAAATATCGGTAAAGGGCAAAATCGCCCTATCTTGCTTAATTTCCCAAAAATTATTTTTTCCTTATTTCCCTGAGATATTCCCAAAAAACTAAATGACAAAAAACAAAATTATCCTTTTTTATCTCGTCGCTACTGATTTTCATTTTCTATTTCTCGATTTCGAGAAAATCTCGATAATTAATGGAGATACGCCCTTTTTGTCTCGATCTTTTTTTTACAAAAAATTGCAAGAGCTATAATAAATCGCTCTATCTCGTTTAGTTTCCGAGACATTCTCAAAAAATTACGGACAAAATAAAATCGATTTATTTGAAAATTTCATAATTTCCAGAATTTATCGTTAAAACGCTTATTTTTCTTTTTAGGAAGAGACAAATGAGAAAAATGCAAACGAAGAGCTTCAGAAACTTCAGAATTTCTTCAAATTCGAGAAAAACATCGTCACAAGACCCGCAAATAAAGACGAGGGTCAATCGAGTGCATCAATCTCAAATATGGCAGATGGACGCGATAAAACACTTCCAAGTTTCTGGATTCCCTCGAAAACGCCAGAGGCAAAAGCTCTTGCTCTCAAGAAACCTGATAAAACAATCTATTGTCCAGTCAGTGGAGAACCCTTGAAACTCAAGGACTTGATTAATGTCAAATTCACTGAAGTTAAAGATCCAGATGACAAGAAATCGTTGATCGTGAAAGAAGCTAGATACATGTGTCCAATTACACATGATGTACTTAGTAATAGTGTACCATGCGCTGTTATAAAAACAACGTGAGTCTCCATAATTTCTGATTTTACGTATTTAATTTACATTGATGAATGAATTATGATTTTTTTTAAATTATTCTTTTAAGGGGAGATGTCATCACAATGGAGTGCTTTGAAAAGCTCATTAAAAAGGATTGGATTAATCCATTGGATGGAACGAAAATTAGCGAGAGTGATATTATTCCTCTTCAACGGGTAAATTATTTATTTTTCAATCAATTATTTCATCAAAAAGGTCTCATCGCTGCCCATGTTGGATGGAAAATATTGATAATACTGAAAATGAAAGGCATTTGACAATTTTGAGTTTTTTTTCCACAAATAGATTTTAAAAAAAGAAAAAAATGGACATTTAGGGAATTCAAAAAATTATAAGTGCAATTTTTTAATATTTTTTTAAAATGATAATTTATTTGTTTGAAAAACTCCAAAAAATTGAGGGTGTGTGCTCATTTGGTTAACATAAACATTAGATACTTATAAAAATCCATTTTTTTATAATAGTTTGAGTCATTACCTGTACTATCACAAAATTTCGATTAATTGGCTTGTCAATATAAATTTTTAAGAATTGAATCTTTAAAAGTAAAATTTTATACAGAGTTTTTGTGGGAAATTAAGATCTTGGCCTTTTTTCGAATTATGTTATCATTCATTGATTAGATGAGGTTGAAAAAATATAAAAATTAGCTTTTTTAAAATATCCAAATTCCTTTTTTGCTATAAAATATTTAAATCTCCATGGAATTTTCAAAATGAATGAAAAGAAATCACATCGAATTCAAAATTAATTTGCATTAAAATAGAGTTGAAACGTTTGGAAACCTTATATTTAATTTGATGATTTGAAAAAAAATAATATCTCCTATTTCAAAGTCACTAAGTGTCTTACAAAGCATTTATTTCTAAATTCAATTATTCTTTACTAATCTAATCCAATTCGACAAATTTTAAGTACTGCACTTCATTTAACTCCTCTACAGCGATTGGACCTCTTTAAATCATTAAAATCAAAGTTTTCATGTTTTTCCTGATGTTTTCATATTTTTGAATAATCGAAAAAAAAAATTGTTCTAGGGTGGAACCGGTTATTCAGCAGTTAATGAGAATCTCGAGGGAAAGCACGAGCGACCCGTACTACAGGCATAATTCCCCCGAAAGTGCAAAAAATCTAAATGGACTGTATCATCGTAAATTGTTTTAAAATCGAAAATAAAAGTTGCAAAAAAAAACATGAAAAATGGAAGAATTCAGTAGTGAACCGGTAAAACAGAATAAATCGACTTATCTTTGTGATCATTTCGAAGGAAATATCTCGGAAGCTAAGCGAGATAAGTTCATATTATCCATCTTTTTTGGTAGAGAATTTCAAGAGTTACAAAAGAGATTCAGGGCGAAATTGCACTTTCTCCGTTATTTTCTAAGGTATTTCCAAAAAAGTGAATAAGAAAAAAATCGACTTATCTCGTTCTACCTCTTCACTACTAAATTCATTTGAATTAAGAAACTTATAGTCTTCCGATTAACTGCAGAAGAGGGGGTGACCGAAGAAAGGTGAGTTACTGTACTTCAAAAGTCCCTCAACAAACTAGCAAAGTCTCTTGCTCTCCCATAATACTAGACTATTGTAATGAATTTGTATTGGTTCAGTGTGTTATGCAATATATTAAAGTTGCGTGTGCCAGTGCCAAAGGCGCGTGTTACCTCATACTGATAAAGTTTTTTTCACGATGCGGTCATTTTCCCACTGTATCAGACTGAACTAGACTGAGCACAGCACTTGCCTATGACTTCCGACTTATTATTATTTTTTTTTTATTCTCTCATTTTTTTTTGTTCATTCAGCACTGAGTTTTTGTGCAGATATTCTTCAGAATGCAATGAAAACCTTGAATAAATTTAAATTCGTATCTGCGTCTTGCACGTTCCAAGTGCAACATCAAAGCAAAATCATTAGGAAGTGAAGTCATTTGATAAAAAAAAAAACATTGCAAAAGAAAATTACAGAATAATCAAAATTTAACAGAATTATTCTGTTGCCACCATTTCAAATGCAAATCTTTTAGTACTAGCAGCCGAATAAATCTCCCCCTTTTGAAAATGACCAACATACTAAAATCCTCATAATACCAATCAAGCACAGCCCTTTTACATACAATTTTAGACTCAATAAACTCCCCCATGATATGATGACAATAGACAAATTAAATACGATTCAATAGTTTCATTTTATACGAAATAATATAGAATAAATAATACTATCTCAAATTGGCTCTGTTAACTGGAGAAAGAAATAGAAAGAGAGAGAGCTTGTTAATACGTAAAACAGACAGAAGCCCCGAATGAAAATTCCATTGGATTTATCAGAAACTGCCCTTGGTGAAAATCAATGCATAAAGGTCAGACACGTGTGAGTTTTTCTTTTTTTTTTCTTAGGAAAAATGATTTTTCTTTCTTCAATTTTTAAAATTTTTCTATTTTTTTTTTTTATGATTTTCGATTTCTTTTTAATTCTCTTACTTTTTTTTTTTTAATATTTTTTTTTTGCTTTTCTTTAGAATAACTGGAGCAATCGTATCATTCTGGAGAAATCGACGTGAATTTCGAAATGAATTCGATAATTTCTCGAACAATTGAATTTTCCTGAATAGAAAATTTATTTTTGGCTATTTGAACGATTTATGAAAAGTAATATGCAAAGGAATCTTCAAGCGTGCATTAATGAGTGTATTGAGGGTTCTTCGGTGAACTCGAGTGAAAGAGAAAAAGAGAGAACTAGAGGACTAGAGAGCAAGAGAGAGAGAGAGGAGATCCGTCAACTGCAGCTTGGTTGTACACGACGTTTACATAACTCTCTGTTGGGTCAAATTGTTGTATAGCTCGTGTTATCCGTTTTTGATTACGCAACTGGATATTCAGGAGCGTTCGCGCGCGATTCCGCGTACGTATATATCTTGACGTACATTATTTAATTGACATATTGTTTTGTGAATTAATCTATTAAATCGTTATTTCTTAATAAAATTTTATGATTTTCTTAAATTTTTGATTATTCGAAATTAATGATTCATGAAATTTTTTTGGAAAAATCGATTTCATTTCGTCAATTTTTTTGAGAATATCTTGGAAACTAAGCGAGATAGAGCAGTTTTGCCCTCATCCTTTTTTGTAGTTCTTCCAATTTAAAAAAAAAATGCATTGAGGCAGAAAGGATGTATCTTCATTAGTTTCCGAGATATTCTCAAGAAATTGAACGAAAAAATCGATTCATCCTTTTTTTTCCTTATTCGTTACCAATTTACTTTTTCGAAAATATCTCGGAAACGAAGCGAGATAGGGCGATTTCATCCGAATCCTTTTTTGTAGCTCTTAAAATTCTCTATCAGAGAAGATTCAGGTAAAATCGCTCTATCTCGCTTAGTTCCATAGATATTCTCAAAAAACTGATAATTCAATAAAATTGATTTATTTAAAAATTTCGAATTTTGTTAAAATTAACAAAAAATATGAGAAAAAAATTGAGATTGTCTCTTTAGATTAATTTAAATAGTAAAGAAGTAGAACAAGATGAGTCCATTTTTCCTTTCAATCGTTTTCCGAAAATATCTCGGAAAATAAACGAGATAGCACGGTTTTCCCTTAATTCATTTCTGTAATTATTAAAATCTCTACAAAAAAGGATTAGAACAAGAAGGGCGTATCTCCATTGATTTCCTAGATATTAATTTTCCGCATAAAAAGAGTGGCTGGAAAAAAATCGACTTATCCTGTTTTATCTTCTCCATCGTCACTGAATTATTACTTAATTTTCCTTTTTATTTCATTTAATATCAAATTTACGTCTCACTGAGCAATTTTATAAAATTAACTGCCAATTATTGGTAACGCGCGAATGAAAAACAGACGTGGATGAAAATTGAGAGGGAGGGATAATCATGATATTCTTTATTCATCTTAAAATTAATTAGCAGCACAACGAAATAAATGCTGGAACGTGAAGACAATAGAGAGAATAAGAAGAATAAGAAGAAGAAGAAGCGAAAAAAAAGAAAAAAGGAGAGATGAATTCAATGTATCTCATCTCAACTGACCGGTTTCGATTTACCAATCATCCGGACAACGAAATAAGGAGGAAGAGGAGGGTGAATATAAGAAGAAGAAAGAGAAAAAAAAAAAAGGAAAATTGGGAATCGCTTCGAATTTCTATGGGGAAAGGAAGAAAATGAGCCAGTACAGTGTCACAGTAGTAATCCGCAATCGAAATACCCCGAGGAGGGGGGAGAGAGAGAAACAGATTTAATGAATGACCAATGCAGCATGTGACAACATATATATGTAGTTTTTGATGGATAATAAAAATGGGGATAAAGCAACCACTTCAAACACGCTCTCTTCCCCCTATGATGACTTGTGTCACGATAATGACGTTTGAAATCGAACAGTAACTGTAAACGCATTGACTCTGCATCCCTTGCACATGAGTTTACCTTGATTAACGCTAATTAATGATAGTTAATCCGCAGGGGGAGGGGGGGGGCAATGCCATAACTAATCCAATGTAAATGAAACCAGCTCTTGTCTCTTGTCTCTTCCCCCTTCCCCCTTCCCCCCTCTTTCTCTGTGTGATATGGACATGAACGTATCTTTCACGTATCATATGAGTTTCAGATGTTGAGGGGAATACAAAGAAAGTTGAGGAGAAATATTCAATGAAATTTTGCTCGAGTTCGAGGAGAAAACTTTTGGGGCTTCTATATATATTGGATAACATAGACATTCTTATTTATTTACATCTTTCAGTTAGAATTCGATGATACTACTGTTTTATTGCCTTGGATTGGTAATTTAGGTACATCAGTTTTTTGTAGTTTATTGAAAGTTTTGAAATTTAGGTGGGAAAATGTAAAACAGTCGATTTTTGACTCATTTGTCTTCGTGTTTTTAGAATTTCTCGGAAGCTAATGGAGATATGCCCTTTTGGCCTGAGGCACTTTTTTAGAGAATTTTGAAAGCTATAAAATGGGATTCGAGCAAAATTACGCTATTCCTCTTATTTTTCGAGATAATTTCAAAAAACTGTTGGTATTCTCGAAAAAAATCGAATTTTCCTGTTTTAGCACTTCGCTACTGTATTTTTGATTTTTTTTGGAATAACCCGGAAATGAATAGGTTTAGGAGAATTTGTCAAGAGAGCTTTTTTAGAGTTTATGAAATTCTTTATAAAAAAGAGCTCCTGACATTTTTCGATAAACCCACTCACTCCGAAAATATTCTCCAAAGAAATAATGATGGATTTTGATAGTGAAAGATGTAAAAATGAAAAATTAGATTTCCATGCCGTTTGTCATTGTAGAATATCTCGGAAACTAAGTGAGATAGGAAAATTCGTCAGGAGACCTTTTTTATAGCTCTCATTCTCCTCTACAAAAAAGGTATCGTCAAAAATTGCGCTATCTCGCTTAGTTTACTTAATATTCTTTAATAATGAATGACAAAAAAATAGAAATTCTCCAAAATTAACGAAAATTCTTTGAAAAATTACAGGAAACAACATTTTCCCCGAATTTCATTACAAAATTAGAATCAATGTCTTCTTTCCGATTCTAAAAATAGAAAAACAGCGAAAAATGAAATAAAAAGAAAATAAAAGGAAACCTGCCGCACTTCCTCACGAGATGGGTGTCACCCATCCACCCCCATTCAGTGTTGGGTGGGTGTTATTGCTGCACTTGGTATAAGCGCAGAGGTACCTAGGGCGGTTTAGTCACTCCCACCTGCAGTTCACTCCGGCGCGGTACAATAAACGCGAGGCTAAAATCCCAACTACTCAACAGATACCTTGCTTACACTGACCACGTGGGCTATCAACCACGCTCGTGCCAGTACTTGTGGTCTCTGCACCTTTTTTTTTTCCAATCGTGAATTTAAACGTCAGTTTCCGCATAACCAACCGCCAGTTAACATTGATATATTTTATTTTAAGCGTTTTTTATTTCTACAAAGTTTCTTTTGATTTTGTTTAATTGTTTGAATTCAATTTGGTGAAATTAAGGCAGTACTGGAGGAACTCGTGCAACAGGAACTTGTCTTCCCTTTTGGAGGGTGGCCAAGCTCCAGGACAAAGGGACATCAATGATGCCGAACTATCCACTCATACCGAGTGTTGGATGTACGGGCTTTTTGGTAAAAAAAAAGTTTTATCAAATAGTTTTTTTTAAAGAAAAAATACAAATTTTTTGAAATTTTTTTTTTTTCAATTTTATTTTGTCATCAGTTTTTTTTTAATATCTCGGAATCTAAGCGAGATAGAGCAATTTTGGATGAATCCTTTTTTGTGGAGAATTTTGAGAGCTACAAAAAAAGATTGAGGCAAAACTGCTCTATCTCGCTTAGTTTCCGAGATATTCTTAAAAAACTGATTGTTGAATAAAGTCGATTTTTTTGAAAAACTTGAGTCTTTTTTATTTCTGGGGTAAACGATACTGAGAACAGCGAATATCTGACATTTTTTTGTTTAACAAATAAATCTTGAAAATTTTTTTTTTTAATGTGCACATTTAGAAAATTCAAAAAACTATAAGTGCAAATTTTTTTTTTTGTAATAATTTATTCATTTAAATTTGTTTTTTTTATTGTCAGATATGTGCTAATTTTATTATCATTAGGCTAATCCTTTTTTGCAGTTCTTGAAACTCTCTAAAAAGAAGAATTAGCAAAATCGCGTTATCTCGCTTAGTTTCCCGGATATTCTTAAAAATTAAATCATCGAAAAAATCTAGTTTTCCTTTTCAAAAATCAATTATTTCTCACCATTTTTCCAAAATCATCCGAAAATTTTCATTCAATTTCATTTCATTTCAAAAGCGTTTTCTCAAAAATCTGTAAAAATTTGAAAAGCTGCTCCAACAAGTCGGTATTATCACATAATTAAATGTCAAAAAAAAAAAAAAATTTCATTCTTAAAAAATCAATGATTTTTCTCACTATCATGCCGAAATCCTTTGAAAATCTCTCGTTTTCAGTGCTATTAGATGCATTGCACTTCGAACATTGCGCAAATCTTTGTATATGTATCTCGAACAGCCTCTCACATTGCCCCTCACTAAACTACTCTCCATACTATCAATTATCCGCATAAACACATTGCGCGCAGAAGAAATTTTTCAAAAGTTCGAATAACTTGAGTGATTCATGAAAAAAAAATCTATAATTTTCCCTTCATTTTCAATAATTTTCCTTTTTTTTCCATTTTCAATAATTTCCATTTTTCTTTTTTTTCAAAAATTCCAGACGAAAACAGACTGCAGAGTGAAAATACTGGCGCCAATGGATCCACTGGTTGTCCTCGTGTACTTGCTATTAAACCTGCTGATAATTCAATTAATCGTAAAGAATTAAATCGTGACTTGTGTATTAATAATTACGTTGACGGTAAAATTGAATTGACAGACAAGTGCGAGGATATAATTTATACTGATGCTCTCGATGAACTGTTAAATAACCAAAGTACTGATAATAATAAATATAATAATAATAATAATAATCGAGAGATGGTGGCACAAGATATGGCCCAGAGCTACAATCAGCTCTTTCATGCTGCTCAAGAATCACAAGAGTTCATATCATTGGAGGAACTCAGGCCTGATGTACAACATGGACAAAATGTTATAACAACTAATACTAGTGGTACACAACTTTATTTAAATGAACGTGATAATGATAACACACAGAGAACCTATTACAATCTTGCTGCATTACCAAAGTAAGTATTTAAGATAAATTGTAATTAATTAATTATTATCAAAGTTTAATAGAAAATTTGAGAAATCGTAATTTACTTTAATTTTAATTCATTGTCTGTTTTTTGGAAATTTCTTGGAATCTAAGCGAGATAAAGCAATTTTCATAGAATAATTCCTTTTTTTTAAAACAGTAATATTTGGTTATTCGAGATTTTCCAGAATTTTCGAAATTATTTTCGAAATATATTGAAAATATTTTCGATACTTTTTCTTTCGAAATTTCCACAAACTTAACTCTGGAAATTTTTCTTTGCTTCTATGCTTTCTCAAAAAAAATTTCGAAAATTTTTCAGATGATTTTCGAAAATTTTCGCAAATGTTTTCGATTTTTTTTTCTCGAAATTTTCTCAAATTAAACTCCGGCAACCTGCCTTTGTCCATATACTTTTTCAAAAATATGTTATATTTCGCTATTGGAAATTTTCCAACATTTTCGAAATTATGTCGAAATTATTTTCGATTTTTTGAATTTTTTTCTTCGTAGAAACGTTTTTTTGTAGCTTTTGAAATTTTTTACGAAAAAAAGTGATTACAGAAATTGATCTATTTCGCTTAAATTCCATGTTATCTTTAAGAAACTTACGATACATTATTTTCTGCTATTATTTCAAGTCATAAATCATTTTATTCAATAATTAATTAATTCATTTAGTTATTTGTAATTATGAAATAGGAAAATTGAAAGAAAATTGTGTAAATTCACTATTTCATAATTTCAAGATAATTCATAATTTATGAAAATCAAATTTATCTCGTATTATCATTCAGTTACGGAAATCGAGTAAAATGTTAAAATTGAAAATATGAGAAACGTGTGATCGGTTCGTGACACTGTTGGGTCAATCGTGTGGACAATTGTCGCGTCATCGGCGCCCGCGACAGTAGTTCTTAGCCTCAAGTCTGTTTATTCTCTTCCCGTTCTCCTTATTTTCATTTTCTTTTCTTTTTACTGTTTTTTTTTCTTCTTCTTCTTCTTCTTCCTTTTTTTGCTGTTCGATTTTAAACATTAGAGGCATGAGAATGTATATATATGCGCATACGTGAAGACCAAAGTGAGTCCAATTACAATTGTCGTATACTTCTCGCTATTTCTCTTGAATTCTGAATTGCTGCATTATGCAACATGAAAGAATAGGAAAAAAAAATGAAAAGATACGTACAGTACCCCGGTGTGTGAGATTAGTCATGAGAGAAGTATTGAAATTTTCATTTTGCCATTTGCTCGGAAAATTCATGAAAAAACGCATTTTACATTTGATTAAAATTCAAATAAAAATTATTATTCAATTCAAATCAATTCAATTTTTTGTGACTCATTTGTTATTTGGAGCTGAATTACAATTACAATTTAATAGCGAAGTATCAAATATTCCAGTGAAATCATAGAAAATAGGAAAAATTTGTAGAAAAAATTGCAATCGAAAAAAATGGGAAAATCAGTTTTTCTGATTTAATTAAAAAAAAAATTAGAAAAAAATCGATTTCTCCTTTTTTTTCAAATATTTCGGAGTCGAAGCAAGAGAGAGCGATTTGTGTAATGACCTTGTTTCCAGCGAATTTGGAGAACTGCAAAAAAGGTCATTGCTCTATCTCGCTTAAATTCCGCGATATTAAAGAAAAAGTGAAAAAATAAAATAGATTTTTCTGGAGTTTTTTTTTGTTTTTTTTGATATTATGGAATTGACCAGATCTTATTGCTTCTTTTTTTCGTCAATTTATAAAAGAAGACAGAAAACGCTCATTACACAGCAATAGACAGCGTACCGATGAGTTCTTACTGGCGCGTGGATTTGATTGCATCACAATTAATATACACGGAACTGGTTAGCTGCAATAGCGATTGGCCACTTCACTTGTATACCAATAAAATAGTCTCATCAATGTACAGCCCATTGCGTATCGAGTGAATCAAGTTGACGGCCTTGGAACGTCCCGGACGACTTTTTTTTTTTTTTGCTTATTATTTTTAAATAAAAAAGAAAAAATGAGAGAAAAAAACGAATATTCTCAAGAAAAATCACCAATTCATGTGAATACATTTATCAGTGTAATCACATACTCAAATTAACTTCAATTACAAAACTACATGAGACTTAACGAAATTAGTCATTCACACAAACAAATAAAAAGTTGATAATTTTTTGTTCAAACACATGAATAATGGAATTATTTCCAGAAAAAAAGGAATTAAATATCCTTGAGAGATATCTGAGTATCATTGAAGTACATGCACTTTTTTTTGTGAATAAATTTTTGATTAAATAAATTTTCAATCCGAAATTAATCATTAATTCTGATAAAATTCATTTTTTAGTGGAATTTATTTTCTTTAGTGAATATCTTTGACGCGAGTGGGTCTAAAAGGAAATGTCACGAGACCACTTTTGTAGAGAATTTCAAGAGCTAAAAAAAAGGTCCCATGACTTTTTCTCCTAGACCTCTTTGCCTATTAGTTATCTTCAAAATAAGCCACTGTCAATCCGAAATTGAGAATTAATTCTAATAAAATCCATTTTTTAGTGGAATTTATTTTCTTTAGTGAAGATCTCTGACGCGAGTAGGTTTAGGGAAAAATTTCAAGAGACCTTTTTTGTAGAGAATTTCAAGAGCTACAAAAAAGGTCTCTTGACTTTTTACCCTAAACCTCTTTGCCTATTAGTTATCTTCAAAATAAACTAAGATCAATCTCAATTCATGAATTTTTTAAAAATATGATTTTTCAAAATTCGTAAAAAAAAAAGGGCAACTCTCCCAATTATTTTCTGTTATTTCCAGTAATATTCAGAGCCCCAATACCCGGATACCTGGAGACGAGCCACTGCCTCCAGCATCTGTATCATCAGTATCTTCAACAGCGACAGCGGAGAGTACAAATATTGCTGCTGGTTCATTGACTGGATCAAATGCCGAACAGTCGCATAATCGTAGTGAAAAAAATTCAAATACATTAAAAATGCACATTGGCCAACAGCCTGCATCTAGTCATCGTAATCATAATTATAATAATCGGATTAATCAAAATCATTATCAAAGAAGAGATTCGGCTAATGAACTGCTGTCTGATTACACAGGAGTTTCTAAAAAACGAAAAATCTCTAGTCAGTGAGTGAATAATTTTCTTTTTTTTTTAGTTTAAATTCAATTTTAATATTTCGATTTTTTCTTTTTTAATTTTTCGAAATTGTCATAGAAATTATTCGAAAGTTCAAATAATTTCTGCAATTTCTAAAGAAATATCTCATTCCACTAATTCTGATAATATTTAGTATCAATTGAAATGTCTTCATATTCTATATGAGTGAAACCTTTTCAATGAACAGAATGTGTGTATTTCATCATATGACATTTTATTCTTGTTTATATGTGCTTGAAGTAGCTGGAAAGTGGAAATAATGACGAAGTGAAGCACCCTAAGCGACAAAACACACAATGTATTCACCCCCTGTGAACTTGAGCTCTAGAATTTCCACGGAAATTCAATGAGAGAAATGAATTGAGAAAACGAATTTTCATGGAGAATCGAAATTTTTCAATTTAATTCCATTTCAGAAAATTGACATTTTTTGATTATAGAAATTTAACGAAGGAGTTTTTGAAAAAATCTGGAAAAATTTGAGAAGATGCTTTAAAATGTCTTCATATTTGTGTAATTTTTCCAGATTGATAGAAGCCTTCACACTTAAAATAAAAATCTGTCCCTATATATAATTCTTAACTCATTTTCTTATTCAATTTATTCACTAGTTCGAAACACCAATTTTTTTTTGGAGTGAAGGAATTTTCAAAAAAATCTGAAAAAATTTGAGAAGATGCTCTGACATGTCTTTATATTTGTGTAATTTTTCCAAGTTGATAGAGGCCTTCGCTCTTTAAATGAAAATCTGTTTCTATATTATGCTCAATCCCTTTTTCCTACTCGATTTATTTACTAATTTAATACAGGAATTTTTTTCGAAGCGAAGGAATTTTTAAAAAAATCTGAAAAAATTTGAGGAGATGCTTTAACATTTCTTCATTATTGTCCAATTTTTTCAAATTGCTAGAGGTCTTTGCACTTAAAATAAAAATCTGTTCCTATATTATTCTTAACTCCCATCCCTATTCAATTTATTCACCAGTTTGAAACACAAATTTTTTTAAAGTGAAAGAATTATTTTAAAAATCTGAAAAAATTTTAAAAGATGTTCCAACATTTCTCCATTATTGTGTGAATTCCACGAGAGAAATTAATTAAGAAACAGAATTTTTTCGAGAATCGAAAAATTTCATTTGATTCCACTTGAAAAATCGAAATTTATGATCATAAAATTTTAGTAAAATTCGAATGCATTTTTTTCTGCTTTTAGGGATGAAAACGACCTTCTTGATGATCCAGCCGATGACGTCAAGTATGTTCGATCCAACACAGACAAGAAGTGAGTTGATACCTGTTTTTCTACACCTAAAAATTGATTACACTCTATACTCATCAATCCGTCATTATGCGTTGATAAAGTGCCAACATAATACGTTTAACTATTAAGTCACTCGACAATGGGAAATGCAGAAATCTTGTTTTTTTTCCTTCTTTTTCATAACAAGTGTAACCTTGACCTAGCGTGACTGTATGTAACGTACAAGTTGGCTTCATGGAGTGACGCTAGTGACGTTAACTAATTCCGACAAAAAGCCAGTTGATAGAGAGAGAAATAAACCTCCAAAGAGGATCAGAGATTTGCGTCAATATATATTTATAAAAGTCGTAATGCAGTGAAATGGCAAAAGGCGTTCATTTATAAGGAATACAAGTAATTTGATACAGGATTTTTTTTTTGGGTGAAAGAGATTTCGAAAAAATCTGAAAAAATTTGAGAAGATGCTCCAACAAGTCCCCATTTTTGTGTAATTTTTTCAAATTCCTGGAGACCTTCGCGCTTAAAATAGAATATTGTCCCTATGTTATTCTCAATCCCTATTTTTCTACTCAATTTATTCACTCCTTTCATACAGGATTTTTGTTCAGGGTGAAGGTGTTTTCGAAAAAATTTGAAAAAATTTGAGAAGATTTTCCAACATTTTTCCTTTTTTGTGTAATTTTTTCAAATTGCTAGAACCCTTCGCGCTTAAAATAGAAAATTTATCCCTATGTTATTCCAAATCCCTTGCTCTCACTCAATTTATTCACTACTTTGATATAGAATTTTTTTTCGAGGTGAAGCAGGTTTCAAAAAAATCTTAAAAAATTGGAGAAAATGCTCCAACATGGTTCCATCATTGTGGAATTTTTTCAAAGTGCTCGGACCCTTCGCGCTTGAAATAAAAATTTGTCCTAATGTTATTCTTAATCCCTATTTTTCTACTCAATTTATTCACTCCTTTGATACAGGACTTTTTTTTCGGGGTGAAGGTGTTTTTGAAAAAATCCGGAAAAATTTGAGAACATGCTCCAGCGTGTCTTCATTTCCATGTAATTTTTTCAAATTGCTAGAGGTCTCCGCGCTTAAAATAAAAATGTATCCCTATATCATTTCCATCCCTTTTCCCCCACTCAATTTATTCGTTAATTTCAGGCAGAATCACAGTGAGATAGAGAAGCGGCGAAGAGACAAGATGAACACATATCTCTCCGAATTATCAACAATGATCCCAATGTGTCATGCAATGTCCCGTAAACTTGACAAATTGACAGTACTACGTATGGCAGTGCAGCATCTTAAAACAATATTAGGAGCAGTTACTTCGTACACAGAAGGCCACTACAAGCCAGCATTTCTCAGTGATCAAGAATTAAAGACCCTCATACTCCAGGTAAATCATGTGTCTGTGACCTTTTTGAAGTTATTTTCATATGATTATACCTTACACTCTGACATATACATTCATTCATCCATTTGAAATGCAGTAGTCAGTAAAAGAGGGGCGTATCTCCCTCACGTATGCCTGTTTCATTTCAAATATTTCTTAGATTTGCAACTTTTTGTATGACTTTAATAATAACCAAAAAAATATATTTGCACATACGCCCTTTTGTTTCTAATTTTTTCCTCAATTCGGGATTTCTTATATGGAATTAATAATAACAAAAAGCCCTATTTTCAGTGAATACACTTTTCTAATTTTATTTTTTTTTCCAATTTCAATTTTCAATTTTTTTCAATTTTAATTTTCTAATTTTTTTTTCCAGTATTATGCATGTAATGTTTAAAAACAAAAGGGCATATCTCCCACACATACGCCCTTTTGTTTCTAATCATCTTTCTCAATTATACGAGAATTTTTGGAGATACGCCTTTTTTTGATTGTAGAATTACAAAGTGTTCAAAAGTTCAAAATTTTTCGATTTTTTGAATGAAAATTTTTAAAAAAATATGATTAACAAAAGGGCGTAAGTGCCGGTGATATGCCCTTCTGTTATTATAAATTGTTAAAAAATATGGGATAATTCGAGGAATTACTGATAACGGGGTGTTGAAGAGGCGTATGAACTGGAGATACGCCTTTTTGTTACTATGAACTTTTATAAAATTTTGCGAATTTCGTAATCATTATTTAATACACTGAGAAATAAGAAGTCGTAAAAACTATGAAATATTGATGAAATTCATCCTTAGCGAATATTTTTTTGGAAGAATTGAAAAATCTGTTGAATTTACTGAATTCAGTTAATTTAAATAGATTAATTAGTGAAAAATATAAAATTTATCAATAATCTGGAAAATTCTCGAAAAAATCTCAAAATTTCGAGATTTCGGGTTAGTCTCATATTGTTCGAAATAAAACTGTTTTCAATGTTCCAAGGGGGAAAAGGAATGTTGTTGAAGGTAGATTTGAGAGAAATTTCGAGAAAAATTTGAAAAAATATCAAATTCACCAAAAATTTGGAGAATTCGCAAAAAAAAACGAAATTTTCGATATATCTGGTTAATTTCAAATTGTTCGAAAGGAAACTCATTTTTTTTTGAATTTACTGAATTTAGTTAATTTATATATATTAACTCCTGGAATCGAAAAACTTCAGTAAATTCAAAATCTTTTTTGATTAGTTCAAAAAAATATTTGCTAAGAACCAATGGCCCCAATATTCAATTCACTGAGAAAAAAACTATTTTGTTGTAAGAAAATTTACTTCATCCTAGAAAATTTAAATATATGTAGATATAAAAATTGTGAAGGAAAATTTTGTTAACAGGCAATTTTCTTGCAACAAGAGTTTTTTTGTCTCAGTGCACTCTTCATCACTTTTTTTTTCATATCAGTATAACAGAAGGGCATATGTGTTCACAACCCATTGATAATCAGTCTCTCTGAGTCTGGACCAAGAATTAAAGTACCTCATATTCAAACGTAAATCGTATGATTGTGACCTTTTTGAAGTTTATTTCCATACAATTATACACCTCACACTCAATCCATACACATTCATCCATACATTTCAAACACTCTCCCAAGTTTCTCCCTCTGAGATTCTCTGCATCTGTAGGACTTCTTGGGTACTGGAGTAATACACCAAGTTTCTGCACAAAGTTTTCGTCGTTACACAACAAGAGCAACATTACATGTATTCTTGTGTATGAGAAATGCCTTATTATTAATTTTCATTTATTTTTAATGAAAGAGAGAGAGAGAGAGAGAGAGAGAGAGATGAAAGAAAAAAATGGGGAAATTCACCTCCGCTTTGATGCTGAACTGATAAAGAGTATATTTTTTTTTTTTACTTTTTCAAATGAACTGTTGCACGTTATTTTATCTATTAATCTAAAGCTTTCACATGCACGAGTGTAGGAATTGGGTATTATACATTGGTACATATCCTGGACCACACCCAGGAATACCAAAATACCAGTGTACCTTGTATTTAATACGATTGTTTAAATCCATGTACGTGTACAGAGGGAATTGGATTAAAACGGTGTTAGTTTGGATTTAAAAGGTAAAAAAAAAAAGTGGGATTTTATGTACACCGAAATATAAATACATAACACAGTGTAATCGGTGAACTGCGTCACGGTTCAATGACTGACGAAATAAATATAAAATTTCAATTTCTCTCTCTATCTTTCTCTCTATTTCTCTTTTTATCTGCATGGGATACTTCGAAGAGTATTATAAAATGTAGCTAGGCAATACCTTTCTTTTTCCTTTCTCTCTTTGCCATTTACCCATATAATACCGGTGTGTGTATGTATACTCATGGCAATTTGATGATAAAAGATCTTCGGCAATTGAAGTTGCAGTTTAAGAATAAATTAAGTGGACTGAATTGACGGGATGTAGGCTGTTATTAAAGTTGAATTATAGGAAATTATGATAATGAAATTAAGAAATATCTGAGAATTTTGTGCATTTTTTTTAAGGAATAAATTATTACAAAAAAAAATTAAAAATTCGCCTTTGAAAAATTTGCAATCGTAGAACTTTCAATTTTCTGCATTTGCATATCTCCCTTTTTTTGAAATAATTTTCCTGTTAAAAGAAAAAAAATCTAAAAATTGTCAGATGTCTGTGATTTTTAGTAAATTTTAAAATAATAAACATCTGAAAATTTTTATTTTTTTCACCTTTCAAAAAATCAATTTAGAAAAAAATAAAAAATATGCACATGTAGACGATTTGAAAAACTACAAGTGCGGATTTTTTAAATAATTTTTTCATAATAATTTATCAGTTCGAAAAAAATTCAAAAAAATTGATGGATGTGTAATAATTCCATTATTAAAAAAAAAGACTTTTTTTGAGATAATTGGGAATTTCATTATGAAATTTGTTACAGGCAGCTGAAGGCTTCGTCTTCGTCGTTGGTTGTGATAGAGGAAGAATCTTATATGTATCTGAATCTGTATCGCAAATCCTCAATTATTCTCAGGTAATTAATTTAAGCAAAAAAAACCGCCTCATTTAAAAAAATACGGTTTCCAGACATTATTTCATGATTATCTCCGAAACTAATGGGTTTAGAGGAAAATGTAAGGAATCCATTTTTGTAGAAATTTTAATTCTCTACAAAAAAGGTCGAATAGTAAATCTTCGTAAACGTAATCGTTTCCGAGATATCTTTAGAATCAACTATCTAACTCTTTCACTTTACCACTTCACGTGAAATTGAATATGCTTCACCATTTTTTTTTAAATTCTAGGATGATTTATTGGGCCAGAGCTGGTTCGATATTCTCCATCCAAAAGATGTTGCGAAGGTAAAAGAGCAATTATCGTCCGAGCATAGCCCCCGTGAAAGATTGATAGATGCAAAGAGTGAGTATACCTTATAAACAAAATTTGATTAATTTATCTATTTTAAAATGTCAATTTATATTATTTCATAACTCGTACATTCAAGTCATTACGTAATAGTTTAACCGCTCATCCAGAGGGGAAAATTGTCGAATCCCTCGATAAATTGTGTAGAAATATGTAAACGTTAACTCACACGCACAAAATTGTATTTAACGTCTCAAATCACATTGTTCCTTGAGTTTCATTGAATTACATAATCCAGAGAGATGAATGCCTTTCAGTTTATCATTAATCATTACTTTTAGAATACAAAATATAATAGAAAATTTATCTCCATGAA
The DNA here is from genome assembly GCA_963942555.1 of Aleiodes leptofemur. NCBI lineage: Eukaryota > Metazoa > Arthropoda > Insecta > Hymenoptera > Braconidae > Aleiodes > Aleiodes leptofemur. The sequence continues at coordinate 14,525,151 of OZ012612.1, forward strand.
TTTAGCTATGTTACCAGTCAAGACAGACGTGCCGCAAGGTGCTACACGACTTGGTTCTGGTGCAAGAAGATCATTTTTTTGTAGAATGAAGAGAAAAGTTGTTAATGTTACAAATTGCGGAGAATCCCAAGTAAAAGAGGAGGCAGATACAACAACAGGTGGTCATAGAAGAAAAAAACAGAATTCTGGTACAATTTTTCATGTTTTTCTTTTTTTTTAATCATTATTTTGTTGTCTTAGAGCCGAAAGGGCGTAAGTGCCATTTTTACCTTTTTTTTAAATAACAAAAGTGCGTAATTTTTCATTGCTTAATCGATTATTCTATTTTTCTGATGATTCAGAACATTTTTCTTTTCGGGTAACAAATAGGCACATGTTCAAGTTATCAACATAAAAGGGACGTATCTCCATCAAATACACCTGATTTTAAATATTCTTGACATTTTCAATTTGTTCAAATGACGCTGATAATGACCAAAAGGCGTATCTTCTCCACATACGCCTTCTTATTTTCAATCATTATCCTTAATTATAGAAGAATCGTTGGAGATACGCCCTTTCATTATCATAGAATGCTAAAGTGGATTGGAAATTAAAAAAAAATATTAATAACAAAAGGGCGTAAGTCCCAATGATACGCTCTTTTGGGATAATTCGAGAAATTACCAATAATAAAGGGGCATATGAACTGGAAAAAACGCCTTTTTGTTATTATGAACTCTTATAACATTTCTCAAATTTTCTAACATTATTAATAACAAAAAGACGTATGTTCAGAAGATACGCCCTTTTGTTACTCCAATTTTTAGTTTGTCATTTTTGTTCATTACGTCATGAAAAATGTTTTAAAATGTATTTTGTACATACGCCCCTTTTCCTTTAAGAAGTGGGTTTTTTTTGGCACTTACGCCGTTTTACTTCTAGGGCAACGATTTATCATTAAAAATTAATAAATATTCACAGATTGGAAGTACTGCGTGATTCAATGCACCGGTTACTTAAAATCCTGGACCCCAGCTAAAATTGGACTTGACCAGGAGCAAGAGGCCGAAGGAATTGACAGTGAAAATTGTAATTTATCATGTTTAGTTGCTGTTGGTAGAGTTACACCGAGTTTAATTGAACTATCACGTGGAATGAAATTACCAAAGCTCAATACAATTATGTTTGTAACACGTCATGCGATTGATGGAAAATTCATATTTGTCGATCAAATGTGGGTATTTCTTGAGGAGAATACGTTATAAAATAAATCATTAATTTATTTATCTAGTAAATTTTGTTGAATATACAGAGCAACGCTTGTATTAGGATTTCTACCACAAGAATTATTGGGAACTAGTATGTATGAGTATTATCATCACGAGGATATTCCACATCTTGCTGAGTCTCATAAAACCGTACTACAGACTACTGAGCACATTACTACTCAGGTAAAAACGGTATTTTGTTTAAAAATTATGATTGTGCTGAAAAATTGAGAAAATTTGAGGTAAAGCACATGTTGTAATGATTTTTCTACTCATTTTTTGGAATTTCCACTTTTTTTAAGTAAAAATTAAAATTTTACTCTTTTCATTATTGAAAAATTTCAGCAAAAAGTAAAGATTTTCGACAAACTTCAACCTGTTTTTTTTATCAAAATCATTTTTCCCCGGTTTTTGTTTGAAAAAAGTGGAAAATCTAATTCTTAAAACTGAATATGTTCTCGAAAAACTCAATTTTTTTAATTTGTCGCCTTAGAAACAAAGTAGCTTAAGTGCTATGCTTATATATATCACATACGCCACTTTATTTCTAAAGTGACGAATTATAAAAAAGGGGCACTCCTTCAATTTCTCCTCAAAAGGTCTCTCCACCTGTCATCCCCTCAAATTTTCAAGGGCATTATCAAAAAGATTTTATCTCGAATACTTTGGTCTCTCTGAAATAATGTCCATCACTCAGAATATTCAAACTTCAACTGAAATCCATTAGTATTCAATTTACTGAACAATGCCTCATACAATTTCATTGATATTTTTCCACAGGTGTACAGATTTAGAGCTAAAACAGTTGGTTTTGTTCGACTCCAGTCTCAGTGGTTCGCCTTCAGAAATCCATGGACCAAAGACATAGACTACATAATTGCAAAGAATTCAGCTATATTGTAAGAGAATATAAAAATATAACATTGTCCTAGAATTAAAGGGGCGTAAATGCTGCGTATAATTTTAGTATTAAAAAAAAATATACATTTTCTTACATTTAATATATTAAGGATATCCAAGTAGCTGCGATAATCTATTTTTTCGTTTCAATTTTGGTCATTTTCGATAGAGTAGCATGAGGAGATTTTTTTGAAATTTACTTTGCACCATGTTACCGGACAAATTAAGACAAAAATGATTTTCGATAAAAGTGAAATTAACATTAAAACTCCATAAGCGAGATTCAGTTTCAGTTTCACTGCAACAATTCATGGTAACAGACCTATTTTTTCCTTACATAACTATGGGGGAGAGTGGGGCAAAATGGACACGATAATGAAACGGTTGGAGATGGTTTTTTTTTTTGATGATTCTATCGAAAAGCTGAGGAAATTTTAGCCGGAAAACGAGTGTCAGATGTATTTTTTTCCATTTTTTTGAAAATTCGATATTTTTCGGCATTTTTCAGGGATAAAAAGGTTTTCCTTTTTAGGAAATTGTCAGTTTTTTGCAAATATCTCTGGTTCTAGTGTTCGTAATAATTCGGGGTTGCCCTCAAATGAAAGGTGAGCTCATTTCCCATCGATTTATGGGATTTTGAATTCAAAAATATCAATTTTTGGGATAGTTATAGGCCGAAAACTGTTTCACAAAACTGTTCCACAAAAATGCCCATAAATACCTTTAAAATCGATATCTTTGAATTGAAAACCCTATGAATTGATGGCAAATGGTCTCACCTCTCACCTCCCATCGGAATTTTTACGCTACGACAAATAGAACCAAAGATATTCTCAAAAAACTGAAAATTTTCAAAAAAAGAAAGGCTTTTACTCTTCTAAAATCCTCAAAAAAGTCAAAATCGCCAAAAATTCAAAAAAATTAATTCCGGCACTTGTTTCCCGCCCAGAATTTCCTCAGCTTTCCAATGAAATCATCAAAAACAATCTACCGCCAATATTTCTATTAATTTCAAGAGTTTTCCATAATATTTGCCTAAAAATTTAGATCTGTCCATTTTACCCCTGATGTCCATTTTGCCCCACCTTCCCCTATATATTCTTGTTCGTCAGAATGTCTATTAATTTTTCAAATCATAAAAAACGCCTGTTATCGGACGAATAGCGAGGATTAATCCAATTAATTACATGAAAACATGAATTGGCGGCAATATTGGTATTCAAAATCCGAGGATCCTCCAATCCCAGTCGTAGATGCTGGAACCGCGTAATTCAAATCCAGAACAATATTGGATATTTATAATATTATTTAATAACAATTTACCATCGTGGACATCGTTTTAATATCGGTAAAATGTTACAAAATCTGAATAATTAGAATATTTATGATAATTTAGGAAAATAAAAATAAAAAGTAGATCATTTGGACCTGCTACTTGGATATCCTTGAATGTATATTAACATGATGAATATTACGCCCCTTTGTTTCTAAGACGACGATAAAAATAACAATTTGACATCAAATCTAAGTGCTAATTGATTTTACGATTATTAGCTGCGATTCTGGACAAGTTGAAAGCAGTGCACCACGATCAGAGGGCTCAAGTGTTCAAGGAAACTATGATTACTTTGCTCAGAGTAACGGTGGTCTTGAAAGATTGATCTCTAGTCATGTTGAAGTAAGTAAAATTGGGAGACGAATAGCTGAGGAGGTGCTGGATCATCAAAGAAGGAGCGAAGACTCCTCGTCAGACAGTCCAGCTCCCACACCTAATCGTATTCTGTTTAATACTGAGGTTTGTCAAATTCAGTTTTTTTTTTTTTTTTTTTTTAAATGGATTTATCAATAATTTTGCGACAATTTATTGACACAGATAACGACGCCGACAACGACAACCACATCAACGCCAGTAGCTCCGTCACCTGAGTGTATTAGAGAACCTGGACTGGGTGTTAACAGTGATAATAGTAGTAGTAATCCAACGCCAACACTCAATCACATGAGGAGCAGCAACGTCCCTTTGACTAATATAGCGCGAGAACAAGGTAAAGGAACAGGAAAAGGTTTTATTCGAGGGAATAATTACTCGGGAAATCTGGTGTACATTAGAATCAGAAATGTCAAGAAAATTTCAGAATTCATTCAGAGAATCCTGAAATTTTTCAATTTTTGGAATCTTATGAAATGTGCAAAAAATCTTGGAATCGCCCACAAACTAGAGAAATCTGATGGGAATTTTGTGGAATCTTTGGAGTCTTTGAAATTTTGTCTAAAATAAATAGGGAAAATATCTGAAAAATCGATTTGAGGACTTGAGAAAAATCATAGAAGATTTTGAATTCTGTTTAACATTATTTTAATCAAATTTTTCGTTTTTTATGCAACTTTGTTTCTGCCATGAAATCTTGAAATCTCTTAGTATTCCTTGAAATTTCTTGAATTCTCATAGAAATCTAGGAAATCTTCAGAAATCCGTTCAATTCTCATAGATTTAAGGAAATCTCATGAATTTTTCATGAAATCTGCTGAGAATTCGAGAATATTTGAATTTGTGCAATTTTACGTTTGGTTTACACAGATTTTGGGAGTGATTACCCCCTTGGTTTTATCAGATTTGTGAAAAATATCTCGAAATTTAATCGAGATAGAGCAATTGATATGAGAGACTGGGGCAAAACGGACCTGTAAACCCAAATGAACTTAATTTTTTTGTCGCGATGAAGGCTTTCATGAAAAATTATGAACAAATTCCCCGAAAATATAGATATACTAGAGCATTTTTCTCATTTTTTTCCTACTTTTCCATAAAAGTCTTCAGTCTAAAAAAAAATCCGGTTCATTTGACATTACAGGTCCGTTCTGCCCCATTTTCTCTAATAATTACTTCTTTGTAAATAATTTGTAGATAAAGATGATAAAAAAATGTAATTACGAAAATTGCCCTATCTCGCTTAGACTCCGAAACGTTTCGCAAAAACTGGTGGCAAAATAAAATTAGTTAGAAAACTTGATATACTTGAAATTTGCGAAAAATTGCAAAAAACCCTCGGAATATCGTTTTTTTAATTTTTTATTATAGAATATCGTTTTAATAGTGATTTTACTACTTGCAGGAGCACCAATTGACGAAGACATGATAGACATGATAGGCGGCTCAGCAATAAATGAATCCTCAACGCCTCTTCCTTCAGATGGAAATGATGAAGCAGCAATGGCAGTTATCATGAGCTTATTGGAGGCAGATGCTGGTCTCGGTGGTCCTGTTGATTTTTCTGGTCTACCCTGGCCACTTCCTTAATGTCACAATGTACGGTGTAAAAACAAGGCATCTCAGTATCCTGATTATTTGAAATTCATTAATTTATTATTGACAGTTAAACGAAAGAAAAAGTAAATTAATGGAATTAATGAAATTCATCTCGGGAAAAATTAATTTTCAGTACAAATTTTAAAATATCGTTATAAATTGTTTATTCTTTAAGTTTTAATATTAATTGTGAATATTATTGTATGATTACCAAAGTTAAATGTTATTTTGGTACTATGGCTCTCTTTCTCTTGTTTATAATTTATTCTTTTCATTTATTTTAAACAAAGTAAAAATAGAAATTCATTATCAATCATTTATATTATTTACATGTGTAAAGAAACAATGTGAAAACATAATGTAAATGTTAAAATATTGAATTTGTAAGGCAATTTCATGTCTTGCACTTTACATATACATTCTTTTTTTCCCAGGTTTCTTCTTCAATTAATTAATTTAATTGTTTTTTTTATTCACTGAATATCGTTTTAGTCTTTTTCTTAGATTTCACACCTGATTCATTTTTAACAATTAAATCATTCTGTGAATTTTCAATTTTTATTTTCTTCGTTCTACCAATCTCTTCACTCTTAACATCAACACTTTCCTCATATTTTATACTAATATCATCAACTTCAGTATTTTTATCCGAATTATTTTGCTCGCGTTGACGTCTTTTTGACGCGAGAAACTCAACATCCGATGGATATGGCTCCTGCTTTATTTTAATATTCCCAAAAAATACAGATTCTTCTTTTTTTATTAATATCCTAGATCTTGAAGATGATGCATCACTCAATTCACCATTGTCATCTTGAGATCTGGAAGCTTTAGTTACTCTTATCTTCTCAACTTTCACAACTTTTGTTGGAGATGGAAAATCGTGAGAAATAGTCACTACATCATCTTTCACTTCCTCTTCATCAACATTTCCGGTTTTTTTTCTTCTCGCCTTTTTCTTCGTGCTCTTAACTTCACTTGTACTTGGAATCTCATCATCTTCAGGAGTTCCGTTTATTTCTGACGTTTTCTTCGATTTTTTCCGCTTCGAAGTGTCCTCGTTTTTGATTTCCTTTGTCTCGAAATCGGAATCGCTGTCCTCGATCTGTAAATTAAGAATTCTTGGGGATTTTACACTCATTACATCCTCTTTTTCTCTCTTTATCTTATTTACGACTGCACTTTCCCCTTCATCCCCTTCTTCTTGAAGAATCTCCTTTTTCTTCGATTTTTTTGATTTTTTTAAGATCTTTTCCTCTTTGATTTCCTCTGATTTCACGTCTACATTAATTGAATCAATCACTTCATTTTCTCCTCGATGTTTCTTCTTCTTCTTCGACTTTTTCGTAGGAGAACTACTCTCTTCAAGATTGACAGTGTCCTTCAGCGAATTATCAACGATTTCCACTTCTTTTTGTACAGTTTTTGAGCAATTCTCGTCCTTTTCAACTTTAATTTTTCTCAAAGGCAAAAAGTGCGACATGTCATCATCAGAGTCTTCTTCTTCAGGTTCTTTTGCAGTTTTAGACTCAGTTTCATCCTTTTCACTCACTGAATGATCATCGAGATCCTTACTCTCCTTTTCTTTTTTCACCTTCTTTTTAACCGAAGAATCCTGCTCTGAATCTTCACTTATCGACGATTTTTTCGATTTCTTTGACTTCCTCATTTTTTTAGAATCATCCGAATTTTCTGGATTTTGGGATTCTGAATGTTTCCTTTTTCTTGGAGCAACAGGTGATTCTTCCGGTTTATGCTTTTTCTTGTTTAACGAATTCTTTGATTTCTTGGGAGACTCCGTTTTAATTGGATCGAAAGTATTTTCTAATACTGAGTGCTTATTATCCTCGACATTTCCGTTGAATCGAAGAGTAGCTGCTGAATATTTAGAGGATTTCTTTGGCGACTCGTTTTTAAGAGGTTCAGGCTCACTATCTGAATCATCAGAGCTATTCACAGTTTTTATACCATTTTTTTTGGAAACAGAGGTAGACTCTCTGTGATTGACAGTACCATTCAGCGAATTATCAACGATTTCTCGGTCTTTTGGAGCAGTTTTTGACCAATTTTCGTCATTTCTTCCATTTTTTTTGGACCAATTTTCGTCATTCTCAACTTTAATTTTCCGCAGAGGCAAGAAATGCGACATGTCTTCATCAGAGTCTTCTTCTTCAGGTTCTTCTGCAGCTTTGGACCCCATCTCATCCTTTTCACTCACTGAATTATCATCGAGATCCTTACTCTCCTTTTCTCTCTTCACCTTCTTCTCAACCGTTGAATCCTGCTCTAAATCTTCATTTATCGATGATTTCTTCGATTTCTTTGACTTTGTCATTTTTTTAGAATCATCAGAATTATCTGGATTTTGTGATTCTGAATGTTTTCTTTTTCTTGGAATAACAGGCAATTCTTCTTCTTCTTCGGCAGTTATTTCTTCCGGAAATTCTTCAATTTTATGCTTTTTCTTGTGGTTCAACGAATTCTTTGACTTTTTGGGAGACTCTGATTTAATTGAGTTAAGAGCAGCATTTTCTAATACTGAAGGCCTATTATTCTTGAGATTTTTAGTGAATCGGAGACTAGTTGCTGAAGATTTAGAGGATTTCTTTGATGCCACTTTTTTAAGTGCTTCAGGTTCACTATCTGAAGAATCGGAACTACTTACAGCTTTTAGAGCATCAATCATCTTTTTTCTACTATTGAGCGCCTGTTCTTCTTTATTCGAACTGAGATTTGATGAATTTTTCGCCAAATTTGATTTCGTTTTATCAGGTTTCTTTAATTTTTCGAGTTCCTCTTCGGATTCCGAGCTGTTGGCTTCGTTGATAGACTGGAAAAATCCTGATTTTTTGGGGGGAATTTTTGAATTACTTGCAGTGTCATTAGAGGAATTTTCTGGAGGACTGTCATCGGAGAGATCCAATTCTTCTTCTGTAAATTTGTGTTTTTTCGATTTTTTTCTAGTGGACGTCAAGACAGATGCACCATCATTCTCATCTTCAGCTCCATCACTGCAAAAATTTGACAAAAACTTGTGATTTTTGGATTGAAATGAGGGAATTCAAGTTTAAGGAGAGTATCATGGGAAATTGGACGGTTTCGAAATTCCAACGACTTATTTAATTGCTAAATTATTCAAGATTTCGAACAAAAAACTGTTTTTTGGAATTTATGTGGGCAAAGAAAGGTTGACAAAGTTCAATTTGAGGAAATTACGTAAAAAAAAATCGAAAAAAAGTGCAAAAAATTTCGGAAAAAAAATCGAAAATTCTGAAAAATTGCAAATTTTAAAAATAAAACTGATTTTTGAATCTTCTAATTTCCCATGATACTTCAAATTAATGTATATCAACATGGAAGTCCATCCGAGTATTCAAAGAGATCATTTTCGTGCAATCACCTGGATATCAATGTTCCCCTGATGAAAGGTAATCTTCCCTTAAAATCCATCTGTTTAACAGTAAATGTAACTTCGTCACCAACATCGAAATGATTTCCCAGCCAATTCTCATCTTCTTCGTCTCCTTTTGGTATTGATACATTAAATACTTTGTGTACTAGTACTCCAATATGATTGTCAGCTTTTTTATTAATTATACCTGGAATATTTAATTTTATTTATGACAAAATGGATAATTTTGTGAAATTTTGAGTTTAATTACCTTTCAGAACAGAATCAATCTCTGGTTTGAATATGTAGAAATCTGCCTCCACGTCGACGTGAATAAAGGGAGTGTCGTAGAGAATTGCACCAATTTTACTGAGTAATTTTGGGTTTTTGTAAGCCAATAAAAGTCCCTTCAATCTGTAAAATAAATTTATAGGAGAAGGTGAGATAAAATAGGGGTTCCAATGAAATGGGTTGAGATGGAATTTTTAGAATGATTCGTTTGGAAAGTAGACTAAATATCCGAAGAAATTTCGGTGAAAAAATGAGTCAGAATGAATTTTTTTTTTTTTGTGAAAATTTTACTTTTTAGACAATTTTATTCTTTTGAAAATTTTCACTTTTTGTTTGCAAATATCTCTGGTTGTGTTAGTAGTATCAACTTGGGATTCCTCTTGAATGAAAAATTATCGATTTTTGAGTAATTTATGAATTATTTTGTGAAAATCAGGTTTCGCCCTAGTGGTACTTCACAAAATTGATAATTCTATTTTGAAAACTACATAAAATGATGGCAAATGATCTCATTTATCACTTGAAATCAGTTTCAAGTCGCTACGACACAAAAAACTGAAGATATCCCTAAAAAAGTAAAAAATTTAATTTTCACTTAAATGAGTAGAATTTTTATAAAAAATTCTCAAAAATGAAATTTTGAAATATGTTTTCTAATAAAAATTCCTACAGTTTCTGAATGAAATCATCAAAAAGAAGTTATCTCAAATGTTTTTCACTAATTTCTCCCGATTTTCACGATATAAAATATATCGAAACTAAAATGAGTACAATTATGAAGTACAATTTTCATCATCAGTTTTTTGAGAATAACTCGGAAACTAAGCGAGATAGAGCGATTTTCATTCAATCCTTGTTTGAAGCTCTCGAAATTCTCTACAGAAATGTGTTAAGCCAAAATCGCTCCATCTCGCTTAGTTTCCGAGATATTGAAAAAAAACTGATGACAAAATGAGATTAATTTGTCTGAAAATTCCATATTTTTAAATACATTCTTCTTTCAACCCATCTTCCACAATCTTCTTTCATCAATATCTTTGAAGCAAGTCAGTTTATCAAAAAATACCAAGAGTCCTTTTTTGTAGAGAATTTCAAGAGCTACAAAAAAAGTCTCTTAAGAAATTCTCCTAAACCCCTTAAATTTCAAGTGCCTTTTCAATTAACTCTAAAAAATTATTTCATCACAATTTTTTCTCATGTTTTTCTTCTCCGAAATTGAGGTTAGAGACATTTGTCATTGGAAATGACCTCCAACTGACACTTAATAATCTCCAAATATTCAGAAGTCCTAAAATAATCAATTGAAATATTAATTAATTTTTAAAATCACATACTCCTGATTATAACGATTAATTTCAGCCCCGAGAATCTCGTGGAGTGACTTCTTGAGATCATAGAGATGATATGGATACAGTGCAATGTGTCTCTTAGTCCTCTCCACATGAACTTGTGAATTCTTATTATTTATCAATTCCTTCAGTTCCTCCAACGACCAATTAATCCTCTCATCCCTCTGGAGTCTCGATCTGTCGTATCTTCTCGTCATTTTCACTAAAAAAAAAAACCTTCCAATAAACTCTTTCACTCATCCACGTTTTTCACAGAACCGGAGAACACGTTTATTTTCATACGAAACTTGCCGAACTCACACGAGCCTGGTCGAAGCTCGTTTACGGAATCTTTCGGGCGTCTTCGGAGATTTGAATCGGACGAAACCGACAAATTGTTGATTTTTATGAAAATAAATAATTAAAAATGATTTTAAATAGAATTTTTCACGTAAAAATTCAGGGGAGGAAGGGAAAAATTAATTCATCATCTTAGAAACAAAGTGGCATAAGTGCTGTGTCTATATATATGGCACTTACGCCACTTTGATTCTAAGGTGGCGAATTATTCGATGAATGAGATGAGTGCGCATGCGCATTAATTTTCACAGCATCGCAGTTTCGTATTTCCGAATTATTAAAAAATTGTAACCTTAAACGATATTTGAAGTTATAAAGAAAACGTTTATTCGTCGAATTTATGTTTTAATAAAGCGTTAAAAATAAAATCGAAAAAATGATAAAATCGATATACATTTCCTGGAATTTCGGTGCTGTTTCAGTTTGTTTCAATTTCAAATCGTACAAATGATGCTTCGTGCGCATGCGCACCCATCACTTTTTATTGGTTCGAGAGAGACAGAAATAGGCGATTATAGCGATACCTGAAGGGATTCTCCACAACCTGCATTAGTATTCGCAGGCACGTTGTTGAGAAATTCCATGTGACGAAGGAAAACAAAGAGAAATTTTGTACATATAGATTATAATTGTTCACATAAAATCATTTTGATTACAATTTATCGTGAAAGTTGGATTGATGGATTTAAACGACAATGATAGTGATCAGGATATATTTTCTGGTAAGTCCTTTTTTTTTGTCGTTGTTGTTATTGTTGATAAATCATGTTTTTCAGTTGTCCTCGACGAAATTTTTGATGGATATTTTAATGGCCAATTGATTATTTCAGAGGATGATGGCACAGGAGATGTTGAATTTAAGAGCCCTGATGCCAGCAAAAAATCACCGACACTCACACTATCACAAACTTCAACTTTGACGCAACATCAAGAAGAGTAATTTTATTTTTTTAAAATTGTTTTTTAGACAAGGCTAGAGGTAAAAAAGTACTTTTTGCGGGTTTTTAACATGCTCTTTGTGTATATCGTTACCTTAGAAACAAAGAGGCATAAGGGCTATATCTAAGTGCTATATCGTCACCTTAGAAACAGAGGGGCGTAAGTGCTATGCTTAAATATAGCACTTACGCCCCTTTGTTCCTAAGGTGACGATATTTTGAATTACGTACACTTTAATGACTCTTAAAGACGCTTAAGGGAAGGGGGGGGGAAGTAGGTTTTTTTAAAAAGGATTTTCATGATTTCTTTTTTTTTACAAGCAAGGAATGCATTTTACTTGTTGAATCTTTGAGGATATTTTATACATATAGAGTGTTTAGTAAAAAGTGTATTTCCCTTCAGTTAGTGGTAGAGGATTCTTGGTGAAACATAGTAAAATTAAAGAAAAAATTATTACTTGAACAAATTTGAATTATTGATGATTAATATCGGCCTATGAATGCATGTTATTTTACCGCCAAAATCCAAGTGGGTGGAAGACGAATAAATGTAGCAGCATCAGGAGTACAGCGAAAGGAAATAGACTTTTTACCAAACACCCTGTATATTGATTCATATTGACATTCATATTCACATTGATTTCATAACATTTCCTCAGAAAATAGACGAGATACTCTTCATCGGAAATCACCAACAGATGTGGCTATCTGCGTATATTCTTAGAGTCACAGATTTCATCTAAAATCAAATGAATTTCAAGATTTTTCCAAAAAAATGTCTCTGCGATATGAGCTTAAATTTGGGTTCACAGTATTTTTCAAAATATATTTTTTTTTGTTGTAAAAGAAGTTACCCATAAAAAAGTGACAAGAATCGTACACTTTTCTTTGAACATCTCTGAAAAATACAATTTTTAATTTTTGGAGGGAAAGATAGGTTAATATAGAAGAGAGACATGTTTTTGAAGTAATCTCGAAATCCCATTAATTTCAGATGAAATCTGTGGCTTCCAGAATATAAATAGATAATAGCCACCTCTGGTGGTGACACTTTCGATGGGTATTTGTTTGTATCTCGTCTATTTTCGGGAAAATTTCATGAAAAATTCACAATATTTGGTTGAATATCGTCGCCTTAGAGTCAAAGAGGCGTAAGTCTTGTGTATAAGCATACCATTTACGCCCCTTTGTTGCTAAGGCGACGATGTATCAAACGTGCTCAAAGATTCAACAAATAAAATCCATTTATTCCTTGCAAAAAAAAATCATGAAAATCATGAGAAAAAACATTTTTCCCCTTGAGACGGAAGAGCCTCTAATAAATGTATTGAATTTTTTCAATTAAAAACACTAATATTACACACAAAATTAAATGCATTCATCAAAGGCACTTCTGTACCTCTAGCCGTGCCATTGGTTTTTCTAATGGTTTAAGAGAATGGTTGACTTTGATGATTAAATTTTGCTCTTTGTAGAACACCAGATAGAGCCATGGTCCCGAAAACTCCTCTCAGTCTTGCTCCATTCATGTCAAAGGCGGATGCTTGGACCAGTGACATGGAAACTCCTGAAATTGACCGAAGTCAACTGCCACACTATTCACGAAATGTTTCGCCTAATGGACATGATGATTTTAATCATGTAAGTGCATGAAGGAGTTGATTCAGTTATTAAAGGAGAAAATCATTTTATTCTATAATTGTTTTTTTGAAAATATTTCGGAAACTAAGCAAGACAGAGCAAATTTTGCTAGAATTTTTTCTTGTAGCCCTTGAAATTCTCTACAAAAAAAAAGGATTGAGGTAGAAAGGACGTACTTCCATGAGTTACTTAGATATTCTTAAAAAAAAAAAAAAACGAGGAAAAGAAAATAAAATTCAGTAGCGAAGAGATGAAACAAAATAACAATATTTTAAAAAATTGCACTTATAGTTTTTTGAATTTTCTACATGTGCATATTTGTCATTTTTTCAAATAATTTATTCTTCAAAAAAAAAAGGAAAAAATGTCAAATCTCTGCTATTTCTAGTTTCATGAATAATTCAAGTTTTTTTCATTTATATCTCGGATATTAAACGAGATAGGGTTTCACCTCAGTCATTTCTGTAGCTCTTGAAATTCTGTACAGAAGAGCGTAAGAAGGAAATGTCGTTCTCCATAAGTTTCCGAAACATTCTTAAACTATTGAACAAAAAAATCGACTGATTGTATTTTGCTATTTCCCTACTGATTTTTCTTTTTCCAGAATACATTCCGGAAACTAAGCGAGATAGAGTGATTTTTTTCTCAAATTCTCTTCTGTAGCCTTTGAGAATATCTACAAAATAAGACTGCCTCAAAATCGCCCCATCTCGCTTAGATTCCGATATATTTCGAAAAAAACTTATCCCGAAATGAAATCGATTTGTCTGAAAAATTCATAGTTGTCAGAAAATAGAATAAGTCGAAATTGCTGCAGCATTCTTTCACGAATAACTCTGAAGCCAGTAAATTAACAGAAAAATCACAGAAGACCTTTTTTGAAGAGAATTAAATCCTCTACAAAACAGGTCTCGTGACTTTTTCCTCTAAATCTACTAGTTTCAGGAATAATTAGGAAAAAATGTGTAACGAATTCATCGAGCAGAATTAAATCCTAGACGCTACACAGGGTCTCGAAGCGGTTAATAATAATAAAAAAAAAAAAAAATTAAATCCTAAAAATCCTTCAGTTTTTCTGATTTTTCAGGACGAGACATTGACCCAAGAACAAGTCCTGACGCCCGTAATTTCTGATCGTCATTCCGAGAGCGATGAAGCCAACGAAGAGATTGTCCCAGCATCACAGCCTCAATTCCGAAGATCTAAACGTCGTTTGAGCCGACGAATTTTCGACAAAAATTCAACAAACTGTTCACCTTTGCGAGACGACGAAGACTCCGATGACAGTACCACAAATAACATGAATAATGTTAAAAAATCCCAGTCCTGCATTGAGTACAGTGAGAGAATTCCGCCCTCTCCAATACGAAGGACAAATAGACTTCGCGAATTGCAGAGAAAAATGAGGGAAAAAACTGCACAGGAACTCGCGAAAAAGGAAATTACAGTTCCCGATGAAGAATTTACTAAAGTTTGGAGAGCCTTGGAGATGGGTGATCGAGTCAATCATCAGAAGAATCATCAGAAGCCAGAAAAATCAAGATTCCCATTAAATGAAAAGACGTTTGATGAACAAATGTCTCAAAAAAGTCTATTATCATCGAAATTGAATCCAAAATTCTCGTTAAATGAAGAAAAGTTCGATGAACAGATGACTAAAAAAAGGACATTTTCATCAGAAAAATCATCAAAATTGGATTCAAAATTTTCGTTAAATGAAGAAAAATTCAACAAACAGATGATTAAACAAAATACCTTTTTATTATCACAAAAATCATCAAAATTGGAGATTAATAATGATATTTTGTCTCCTGTTGATCTTGGATTCGATGATTTTGATGAAAAAAACGAGAGTCTCAATGAAAAAACATTTATTGTAGATGATAACGAGGAATCGTACTATGAAACACTTGATGTTCCTCAAGATGAAGATGAAAATGAAGATGAAGAGCCATTAAAAGGATTCTCCACTGCAGATCAAAATCATAGTAAATCATTGATTTCAAAATTTCAGCAGTTATTTAAATCTGATTATGACGGAAAATTGTCAGAAAAAGGGGATTTCAAGGGATTTTCATTCGCTGAAATTGAAAGCACAAAGACAATATTTCAGAATCACCAAGTACTTTTGGATAATCACCTCGAGAAGTATCATGGAATAATGAAGAACGTTGAGGAGCCATTGACAATCACAACCGAAGAAGAAGAATTATCTCAAGGAACTCAAACAACTGAAGAATCTTCAGAACTTCCGATTTTACCTCCCTTAAGTGCTAAAGTTCGTTCAGAATTTGATACAGCAAGTGGAAAAAAATTGTTTACTGCTATTGATAAAATTGTTAAAGCAGAGAAGATTTTACTGGTGAACGAGGATATCATCGAGCACAGTATTGATCAATTGTTAACTTTATCAGAAGCAGAAATTATTAAACAAAAAAATGCGGATGAAAATGAAGTGGAATCATCGCAGTTGGAGAAAGCTGAGATTATTGAAAAAAATCAACTAGAAAATGATATAAAGAATGTAGAAAGTGATATTACGACTGTAAATACTCTGGAGATTGCACCTTCACCTGAAATGGAATGTGATATTAAAGTACCTGAATTTAAAGTGCCAATGCAAGTAGAGGAATCAGTAGAATTACGAGATAATTGTGGGAATTCAACGAATTTTTCATTTGTTGGCTTTCAAACGGGTTTGGGAAAACCAGTTGAAATATCGGAAATTGCGTTATCTAAAGCTGCAGGAGTATATGAAGATGATGCACCAGAAGATTATGCGGATTGTTTAAATGAGCTGAGTGATTGGAAAAGCAGAATGCTGGCTACTGGTCCAAGAAAAAGTGCAGTTGGTCTTAAAAAAAGTGCAGGTGGTTTTAAGCCTCTTCTGCCAAAGCCTCAAATTGCTATTGGCAATTCCGGACAATTTAAGTCGATTTTCAATCAAAATTCTGTTAAAAATTTTGAGAAAAAACCGCTCTTTTCGAGACCTAGTGTCTTGCAGAATGAAGTTCCTGTAGAAAAACAGCAGTTTGAAGGATTCAAGACAAAGGAAGCTGCTAAAACTCCAGTATCATCGACAATCGTCAGTGGAGATGTTCTTGAAGCTTGCGATGTTCCTGATGAGCAGTGGGACGACATCGAAGACTTTTCAGAATTAAAATTACCAGATTTACCAACAATTGAGAATAACGTGGCTCTCGGTGGATTTACAACTGGAACTGGAAAAAAAGTGCAGATTTCGGACGAGGCTTTAACAAGAGGCAGAGCAATGTATGCTGAGGCTGAAAAAGAAGCTCAAGCTGATTGTGAAAAAGAAAATGTTTTTCTTGAAAAAGGGGAAACTAAAAGTTTAACTGAAATAAAAACTCCAAGAATTAACAATTTTAATGAAAATACTCCGGATTTAATTAAATCGGTGAAAAGAAAGGATTTCGATGATGAAGTAACACCGTTTGGTCGTAAAAGAGCAAAAATTGGTGGCAGTGATCTTCAGGGTCGAAATCTGTTCTCTGAGATCGAAGAGGAAGACAGAGAATTGATGCAGTCAGCTATAATCAAAACTGATTCGGTTCACGACAGAATTTTGCCTTTTAAAAATAGTGTTACTGAGGAGTTGAAGAAGACCACATTTTTCAATGGTTTTAATAAAAACTCGTCGTTTATTAGCAGACGCTCAGACACTGCTCCTGTATCGATTCCTATTCCCGAAAGGAACAGAGCAGAAAAAAGACCTCACTCATTTCCCGATTCGACTCGCAATGAGAAAAAAAAGGTTTTGACTGAACATTCCTCGCAGGACGAAACCATACCGGACGATCTTGTCTTCGACAGTCAGGAATTCTTGGACTCTTACGCGAAAATTTCAGCAAAGTTGAAGCACAATGATGAGGCAGTGAAGAAAAAAGAAGAGGCAATTAAGAAACAAGAGGAAATCATCGAGAAAAAGAGGATAATCGTGGAGAAAAGAAGAGTTGGTAAATTATTTGAGGATAAAAAAAGGAATAATAATGATAAAATCAAACTCCAAGACTTGTGCCACCCAGGAAGACCACCAGTTCCACGTTCCTCAAGAGACCTAGCGAATGAAAAGTTAGATGCCGAAATTTTATCAATAAACTCGTCAACAGCAAAATCCTACCAATTTCATTTGCCCGATTTTTACGAAAATTCCGATAAAAATTACGCTGAAGGGATCGCTTTAGGTGATGGAGCAACTCTCATTCCAAATGAGAACAACAAAGCTGGAATTACCGAATTCACACGAAGTTTTCTCGCTTCACCAGGTGTAGTCCCATCATTACTTCCAAATGGTTGGATAGAAAACCACTACAAATGGATAATTTGGAAATTAGCATCGATGGATCGTGTAAAATTCTCCAAAATGACTGTAACCCGTTCACTAACACCAGATGAAGTCCTGAAGCAATTAAAATATCGTTATGATCGTGAGATTGATCATTCTCAGCGACCGATAATCCGCAGGATTTTGGAGAAAGACGAGGCTCCATCGAATCGTATGCTTTTATTAGTTTCAAAAATCGTAAAATTCAATGCAAACAATAGAACGAATTTTGCACTTGAATTAACTGATGGCTGGTACTCAGTTATGACAGCATTGGACACTGCAATGATCAATTACATTCACGCTGGCAAAATAACAGAGGGAATGAAACTAATGATCTATGGAGCAACATTAATCAATCTGGAAGAAGGCTGTCATCCTCTAGAAATTTCCGACTCTGTCCGCCTGAAAATATACACGAATTCCACGAGAAGAGCCAAGTGGTTTGCAAAATTGGGGCTTCAGAGGTGTAATGGACCGATGGAGTTGAAGTTAAAGGATATTAATCGTAGTGGTGGATTGATTGGAAAAGTAACGGCTGTTGTATCACGTGTTTATCCGATCATGTACAAGGAAACATTTCCGGACGGTGAGATCGCGTTCAGAAACGCGAGGAGTGAGGAAAGAGCGCAATTATTGTTTACGAGAGAACAAGAGGGACGAGAGGAGACAAAAATATTTAGAGACGTCAAGCCATGCTTGAAGATAAGAATAGCAGATGACGAGTCAACTGGAATTGTTACAATCTGGCAAAATGCGGAGGAGTGCATCGAGATGTTTAAAGAAGGTAGCACAATCTCAATAATTCATGGAACTGCAGGTGACAAACTTGCGAAGGATCTGCAGATAAATGCAACGAGATGGACGACATTTGACGTTAAAAAAGGAGCAACAACATATCCTTATCCAGCGAGAAAATTTACACCTCTTCCAAAGACAATCATCGGCTTCAATCCAATTTACGGGGAATTCGATACTGTTGGAGTTATTGTTTCGATTGGTCCAGCTCCACATGGCATGAAGAACTTTGAGACAGTTAATTTAGCTTACAGGAATGAATTTGACGAGGATAGCTTTCTATCACTTTTATTCTGGCACGGAGTATCGTCTTATGGATACGCCGATATTGCAACTGTTGGAGCAATTATCTGCTGCTTCAATTGCGAGTGGAGAAAAAATCTTTGCAGGAGCATTCCAACTGCAGTCTGTTCAGAGAGAACGATAATCACGCGAAATCCTAAAGTAAACAGTCATTTAAAGAGAGAATTCGATGAATTGAAGAGAAGAGTTGGAGGTAAAATTGACTATGTTGATGATTGTGCTCTAATTATTCATAATGAGGTGATCAGAAAATCTGGATCAACGCCGAATTCTTTTGTCGTCACGCCCAGTAGAAGATCGGACAGTGATGCTGGGGATTTTACACCGAAAAGTGGGAACTTGACGGTTCAGAAGCGATTAGAGAAACTGCAGAGTTATGGATCTGCTCCTAAATTATCGCCAATCAATTTGGCCGGCAGCAGGAGAGTTTCGATGGACTTTAAATCTCCATTGACTAATGCTACGAGATTCAAGCCCTCTGGATCGAAGACCTGAAAGGCTTTTAACTGGGATTTATACAAAAATGAATACTAGTTAATTCATGATAATACAGTATTAAAAACTATTTGTTACTATTTTTTATACAGAAAAAAAAACCCAGTGGTTGAATGGAATAGGAATTTTTGTTTTCTTTTTATTAATGGTTTAATAATTAAATAAATGAAGTCTACGTGATCAAATAGTGAAGGGTTTTTTTCAATGGTGAATCAGATCGACCTCGATTCCAAGAAATTTTTATATTGTTACATTAAATGGAAAGGGGCGTAAGTGCTATTTAGAAGCATAGCACTTACGCCACTTTGTTTCCAAGGTAATATAAAAAAAAAATTCGACAGTACGTGCAGGTACTCCTGTTGCAAGTCTTTGCCCATTTGCCCAGGTAATATATTCACCCACTTGAATTTCGGTAAACAAGTGAATGGTTCAAACAGGTAATAATGAGTGGAGAAAGAATTAATCCCATTGTACTTTGTGAGGGGCCCCTTAGTTGCAAGGTGGTTGTTGTGTGTGTGTGTGTAGGTACGTGAGTTCGGGAGGGCTTTTGTTTGAGGATAAATCGTTATTTTTCGGAGCACTTTTGCACGACGATGAGTCAGGTATTGTATTTAAACCCCCTCGATTTTACTAGTAAATTTCCATTGGCGCCAGCATTAAATTTTACGTGATTTTTGCAAGTTAGAGAAGAGTGGGACAAAAATGGATCTCCGGGATAACATGATCCAGGGATTTTTTTCGGAGTGAAGGAGTTGATGAAAAAATCTGAAAAAATTTGAGATGATGCTCCAATATGTGGACATTGTTGGTGAATTTTTTCAAATTTTTAGAAGAACTCCTTCACCCCCAAAAAAATCGTGAGTAATTTAAAATGATATAACAGAGGAAAGGAGGGAAAAGATTTGAAATTTAAATCTTTTTTCAACAATAAATTTTGATTCATTCGCCTTCACCTCTTCGGCAATGAACTGCTAGATTCCACTATCCGATTTGATGTATAATTACTTCCAGGAAAATTGAATCAAGCAGATAAAACTGTAATTATCAATTAAATAACAGCAGAATTGATAATAACTTGGATTAATTTAATTTGCTTCTTTTTCTCTGTAAATTTAATGGAATATTTTCTTTCTGTACGATTTACCATTCATTGTTGGGGGGCAGGTGAAGCCAGTGGAAGGGGAAAAGAACGTACAGTTGAGGTCTGGTAGAATCTACTGGCGGGTAGTCGTCTGCAAGTTCTCATTCAGTTCGGTTGTGTAAAGTTAAACTGTGTTTCCAGAAGAAAAAAATTCAGTGTTACAATATTAATTTTAAACAATTCTCTCCTTTCGCTATTTTCTTTGTAGATTCTCTTGTAAAGGCAGGAGAAACGTGCAGTGATTTAAAATACGTAAAAAGAAGTAAAAATTAAGGAAAAAAGGAGGAAAAAAGCGCAGTGAAATGTCCGGAACTTTAGTCGTTGTCTTCGTGAATTAAATGGAAAAAATTTCACCAACGACACAATTACCTCTAATTAAGTATCCTAGTAATTAGTGAAATAATTGTGAATTAAAAGAAAAAAAAAATATTTTCATCATTAAAATGGATGAAAATAATCAAAAAATTGAATTTGAACTTGGTAGTGAAGTATCGGTTGGTCATTTTTTTAAAAGCTCATTTGCAAGATCATTTGTATCAAATTGTCGTGATTATAAATCATTGGATAATTATTACAAGGATAATAATGAGATTAATGATGAAATTGGTGAGGAAAATCTCTCGACTGAAACTGTTACAAGTAACAATAATTATTTTTCACTCGTTAATTTTGATACGAGTTCAGTTAAATCATTTGAGAGCATTCAAACAAACTCTGTATCTATGAAAGTAAGTTATTGATCTATTTGTTTACTTTTTTTTTTAAAAAGGCAAAGAGGTGAAACAAGACAGTAATTGAATAAATAATTAATTCATCTTGTTTACACTTTGCTGCAATTTTTTTTTTTCATCAAAATTATTGTAATTATAATAATTTCTCATTATTGTTTTTTTTTCTAATTTTTTGCAGAATTCATCGGTGAATGAAGTTGACGTGAACGAGCTGAATCATCTACGAAAGGTAAATTTACATGAATTCAGATTTTAAAAAAAGCTATTAGCATGTAGGAAGTGGTTAAAATACACTAAGGGGTAGACAAAGAGGTACATTTGTTTGTGTGTGTGTGTTTTTCTGTGTGAAGGGAATGATTTCCGGAACAGGTGCATCCCGTCCTCGGCTCTCGTGTGAATGAACAAAGGAGAAATCTCAAGTGTCATGACAAATACCGTAATAACTTTTAACTTATGTGATAAAGAAAAAAAAACGAGACACTACTTATCTATATTTTTTTTTCTAACGCTCATTTTTTACTGTTTTTCCCTTCATTTTTTTTTTTGAAGACACTTCTCTTTGCCTCTATGATTTTGTGAAACATGTGTGTACTCTGTGTGTGTACAAGTGAAAGGATTGCCAGGGCAATTCTCTTTGGAGTTTCGTTTGTACAGGAAGTTCGCTCCAGCCCCTCCTGTAATTGTTATCAACGCTCTATACATTTGAACGGTCACGGATTCATCGTCCTAAAGACCCTAAACTTTGTACATTAAACTCTTGATTTTTTTATTGAAGGAAATATTCAATAATAGGATGATAAAATCTGATTTCGAAAATAGCAGACATCTGACCATTTTTATGGTTCTTCTTATTTTAAAAGATAAATTATTTTTTCAAAAATAAAAATAAAGCGCATTTCTAAAATTTAAAAATTTATGAATGCGAATTTTTTAAATATTTTTTTAATAATAATTTATTTCTTTAAAAAAATGCACAAGATTGTCAGATGTCTGCTAACATCATTTCTTGACTATCATCATAAGAAAATCATCAAGTTTTTCAAATTTTTGTTGAAAAAAATATTTAAAAAATGGAAGGAGAATATTTTAAAAATTTGCATTTGTATTTTTTTAAATTTTCTAAGTGAGCATATTTTTTTTTTTTTTTTTTAAATAATTTATTTTGTAAAAAAAATCAACTGCTCTTAAGTGTTTGCTATTTTCAATATAATTGAATAACTCGTTTTTTTAATTATTTTTTGTTCCTTCTTCAATGGCTGACTCTACTTGCTCTCCAAAAAAAAAACGAGATAATAGGTAATTTTTTGCTTATGCCTGGTATGACCCCCTGAATAAATTTCCAAGTAACTCGAACTCAATTTTCAAGTTTGGTAAAATGAGGCCAGGTGCAAGAAAGAATAATAGACATTCACGTGAATCTTCATGTAAAATATTTCACAGGCGAAAAGAGAAAAATACGTAAAATTAATCCTCCTCATTTCTATTGTGTTTTGGCCTCGTAGTTATTCACTTGGCACTTGGTTGTTACTCCTCTCTGTTTCTACCTATATTTCACTGTGCACACAATAATATTCACACTGAGCCCCGCTTTCCACTGAGGGTTTGTATGAGATCTCGTTATTTCATTGTATACAATCACTTGTAACGAGGGGGCATCTTCTAACAGGACAATGCAATTTTTTATGTTTTCAATGTCGTATATTAATAAAAGAAAAAAAACGTTAGGAATTTTTTAAACAAATTATTCAGCAAGCTCTCATCAAGTTCAGTTGTTCAAACGGTAAACTGGAAAGTATGAATATTCACATTTGCGGATTAGATAGGGATTATGTGAAAAGTTAATTTTTAGGAGAATTTAAAAAAAGTCGATTTTTGATGTTAGTAATTCTTTGGGAATAAAAGAAAATTGGGCAAAACGGATCTACAAAGTCAAATCAACCGGATTTCTTTTCGGGATGAAGATCTTTACTGATATATTTGAAAAAAATTGAAAAGAAGGTCTTTATTATTAGAGAATTTTTTTCCAAATTTTTCCATAAAGTCCTTCACTCCGAAAAAAAATCGAGTTCATCAGGCAATTTTGCCCTGATCCTTTTTTTGTACCCTAAGAAAAAAATAGTAATAAAAACTATCGAATATCAATAGAATTGGTGCTTAGCAAATATTTTCTTTGGATAATTAAAACAGTTGTTGAATTTGCTGAATTTAGTTAGAATAGAATAAAATAGAATTTATTTGCTTGATTTTCCGATTTTTGTTTCAAATCGGTTTGTTTTGTCTTCCACCAAACAAATTTTTTACTTAACTTACTTACATATTTGCATTAATTATTTTAATTATATATGTTTATATATAGTTATATATCGTTGCCTTAGAATTAAAGGGGCGTAAGTGCTATGTATAAGAATAGCACTTAAGCCCTTTTGTTTCTAAGGCAACGATATATGTGTATCACAGAAATAATATTCTTTTCGTTACGATATACATTCTGAATTCAGTTGATTGAAACAGATTGAGGTGTTTCTGATCGAATAGTCAAAAAAAAGTTAAATTTTTGTATAAGAACGTTAATAATAATTTATACGAGATAAAATTCTTGAATTTGATAAAGTGAATGTGTAAAGAATGTAATGAGAAATGAAATAAGTTTTAGAAACAAGAAATTGGTGGAAAAGTGTAAAATTTTCTGTGGTTTTGAAAATTTCTTCAAAACTTGAAAAAATGAAGGAATGTAAAAAGCACAGAAAATTTTCCAATTTTCAATTAATTTTCTGTTTCTAAGACTTATTTTATTTCCCATTACATTCTTTACAGATTCACTTCAGCAAATTTGTGAATTTTATCTTGTATAAGTTCTTATTAACGATTTCATGCAAAAAATTAACTTTTTTTTTAACTGTAGAGACAGAAACACGTAAACTAGTCGAATTGAATAAATCCAGTGAAATCAACAATTTTTTCAAATTATTTCTAAGAAATATTTGCTAAGGACCAATGGCATCAATATTTCATAGTTTTTACAACTATTTCTTTCTCAGGGTAGTTCTTGAAATTCTCAAAAAAAAAAAAATGAGCGAAAAATCGTCCTATCTCGCTTAGTTTTCGGGATATTCTCAACTAAAAAACAGTATTCACTACTGAATTGCGCAATTATTCTATAAATACATTTAAAAAATGAGGTTTAAGATTTACGAAGAGACTTTCTTCAAAACCCATTAAATTCTCTACTAAAAAAAAAATGTCTCTCACTATTTTTCCCTAATCCCACTCACTCCAAAGATATTCAAGAAGAAAGCAACAAGTGATTTCCCAATTTATCCCAACGTCAAAGCATTAAAAAAAAAAAAAGAAATGCACAAAACTAAACAGTTCAAAATGGAATAAAGATGATACGTTCAGTGGAAAGCATCATAATTTAATCCTCAGAGAAAAAAAAAATAAAGAGCATGGTGAAAGCTGTGTGTGTGGATGAGATTGATTGAAGCGCAAGAGAATCCATACCACAAATTAAAAATAATAAATAAGGTGAGAAGAAGCCATTGCAACTGAAGTAATAAGAGATTCTTTCATTGTATCTGTTCAGAGATCATTGATATCATGTGAAAAGATACGAGTGATACATGATACTCATCCGGCGTGCCTTCATCTTATTCCCATGACCATTCTAGCGTTTTATGTATTTTTTTTTGCTTCTTCTGAAAGCAAGAACGAGGAGATATAAAAAAAAAGGCATTAACTCCAATGACTTTTGAAAATAGCCCGACCATTTATAAATCCACGTGTTAAGCACATGGAATCCTCTTTTTTGCCGGTGTCAATTAGTTTTTGGATGACGACTATGAATTTTTTAGACAAAATTATTCGCTTTTGTCACCAATTTTTTTCCTTTATTTGAATATCTTGGAAGTTAAGTGGGATAGAGCGATTTCGTTCGAATGCTTTTTTTTTGTAGAGAATTTCAGAGGCTGCGAATAAGGATTTGGGCAAAATCGACCCTATCTCCGGGATATTTCTAGAAAAAAATGATGACAAAATGGAATAATTTTGCCTGTAAACTTCATTTTTTTCATTGAATGTTGCATTAGACTAAAGACAATTTATTCTCTGGTTCAAGAGAAAAAAGTAAATATAAATAAATGAAGTAAACTTGAATAACTGGAGCGTACGATGGAACGTTACTGTTCCGGATACTCAATGTATATCATAGACATGTAAAAAGACAGAATAGAAAAGGAAAATAGATGAGTTCTCATTTTTTTTCCTCAGCTGTTCGTAGAATTCTCTCAACTATTGGATCCAGCAAAAAAAGACGAAGAAAAAGAGAAGAAGAGAAAAAAAAAAGTTAGAATTGAGCTTTTCTATGTAATACGTCCAAAGTATAGATGAAGGCAGGCGTGTCTGTAACCTTCTGCAACATTCCATCCTATGAGGTTTATACACAGTACAAAACTACTAGGCCTATATAGATGTCCAACCAGAGAACGGTTCAAGCGCCCGCGAGGCCGTGTACAGATTTTCTTACCGTTCTCCTGGAATGCACCAAAAATAAATTCCCCGTCTCATTGCGGTTTAGACGCGCCCCAACTTCACATTTTCCCTACTAACATATAGATATTTTTCCATTCCAAAATAAAGGCACATTGAGAAATGCCGAGTTTAATTTGAGTTTAATTGTTTTCAACACACTGGAGAGAGAGAGAGAGAGAAATCCGCGTGTTTCTACTGACGTTGAAGACACATTTCCATCGTCTTCAGGAGCTCGGGTTAATCAGCTTATTTTTGGAGTAGAGTAAAATGACCAATAGATGGATGGTTAAGAAAATATTAGACTTCATTAATTCAGTAGTGAAGAGGTAAAACAAGATAAGTCTCTTTTTTTCTCATTAAGTTTCTTGAAAATACCTTAAAAAATAATCGAGAAAGAGCAATTTTGCTCTAAAACTCTTTTTTAACTCTTGAAATTCTCTACAAAAACAGATGAGTAATATCACTTTATCTCGCTTAGTTTCCAAGATATTTAATAAGTCGATTTATCCTGTTTTACCTCTTCACTACTGAATTCATATGAAAAATAGGCGAATCACGTTAAAAAGTTGGAGAAAAGAATGATGTACAGAGAAATATACAGCGAATCGACTAAAAATCAATTAAACTTGAATAATGTTGAAATAATCAAAGAAAATCAAGGAAAAAGGGGAAAATAACTTAAGCCCCCAATAGATGAACAGTTGCATATTTGCAGTGGTATGATCTTAAATTTTGATCAATTGGTATGTTATAAATAATTCATAAATCTATATGAATGTAATAATCAGGAATTGACGTGAAAAGTGTAAGAATCATTCATTTATTTATTAAAATCCTCGATAATAAAAACCGTCCATCTTTTGGTCAGTGTCCATCTATTGGTCGTGTGACCCTATCCACACTAAAAAAAATCAAAATTGAGTATTAAAGTAGTTTTATTAGTCTTCGTACTATAGTGCGAAGAAAAAAATTCTGGTCTCAAAGAGATGTATTTTATGAAAAATTTTCATTGAAAATAAATATGAAAAGTTCGTCTCAAAAAAGCATTGATCATCTATATCTGTATCTATAGAAGATGAGTTTATTTACTTGCCCAAAATACATCACTTTGAGACCAGAAATTTTTTCTCTCAGTGTAGTCGTTGATTGTCAAGGAAGAAATAAACAGAAAAAACACTGAAAAATAAATATTCATGATTGAAAATCTATTTCTTGGTATTCAAAGCGAATTTGAAGAAGAATTTAGAAATTATATCAATTATTTGTAATTTTTTTATTAGTTAATCAATAGTATGCCATTTGAATAGCGTATTCACGTATTTTTCTATGCAGAAAGAACAATCATTTATTACAAAGTTATTAGACGGTCGATAATTTCCATATTAGATCATATTTTTTTTGCTTTTTTTTTTAAAGACATCCTTCAAATTTTAATCTTTTGCCTAATCTAAAAATGCAAATTCCTGCATTAGCCCATACGACACCGTGTTATGCCTATTTCTTTTTTATTTATTATTGATTCAAACAAATCGATCAATTGATCAGAAGTTTCACGAGATAGTTCAAATTCATATAACCTTTCAGTTAAAATCCATTTCAGATTTTAATCTTTAAATTCGTGGAGTGATGCAACTACCTCAGAAGGAACCGGATTTAGGTTTCTTTATGAAATTCAATTTGAGTACTTTGTTGAGATTCAAATAATGAGTCTATGAGAAATTATTCCCATGAGAGAACTTAATTGCGTTTCTGTAGATATCTCGATCATCGAGTTTCTCAAGAAACCTAAAATGGGTTTTTTGCTATTCGGCATCTTGAAATACTCAATTTTGAATACTTTTGTTTTTAGTGTGTTTCATAGAAGACGTGGTTAACAAGAATTCATGAAGAGAACTCTTCTGCAGCTCTTAAAATTCCCCGTAAAAAAGGCCCCTTGACTTTGTTCTCTCAAACTAACAAATTTCGAGATATTTTCGAAAAAAACATTAATTTTTCGAAAGAAAAACATGAATTCTTTCCGAAAAAACAGTAATTTTTCGGAAGAAACATGAATTTTTCGAAAGAAAAACATGAATTTTTTCGTAAAAAACAGTAATTTTTCGGAAGAAACATGAATTCTTCGAAAAAGGATGAATTTCTTGAAAAAACATAAATTTTCCGAAAAAACATGAATTTTTCGAAAGAAAAACATGAATTCTTTTCGAAAAAAACAGTAATTTTTCGGAAGAAACATGAATTTTTCGAAAAAGGATGAATTTCTCGAAAAAACATTAATTTTTCGAAAGAAAAACATGAATTCTTTTCGAAAAACACAATAATTTTTCGGAAAAAACATGAATTTTTCGAAAAAGGATGAATTTTGCGAAAAAAAAATGAATTTCGCGAAAAAAAACATGAACTTTGTGAAAGAAGAACGTCAATTTTTCGGAAGAAACATGAAATTTTGGAGAAAAAACATGAATTTCTGGAGAAAAAACATGAATTTTTCGAAAAAGAAACATGAATTTTCCGAAAAAATGTTTTTTCCTAACAAAATACTCAATGATCATACAACCCCCTAAAAAACTCTTTATTCTATACTTTATCGTGGTACGCTGAATAATTCAAGCAGTGACCGTATCAGATGACGTCATGATAGTATTCATCCGCACGGTGGACTGTTCAGGGTGAGCACCCAAGCATGAACCCCATCCGCTTTTTAGCTGGTGACGGACATTCGAAAAACGTCCACAGCTCGATTCTGTGCAATCCCCCATCAATTTACATACTGTGTAAACTCAGAAACACGTAATTAGTTGATTAAAAAAAAAAATTCCGCATTTTTTTTTTTAATACATGAAAATTATTGTTTGAACCGCCTCATCAGATTCCTGGGACTTTAATTGGTTCAATTATTTGTATTTTCAACAATCAAAATTAACTGAAACGGTTTATGAACGTTATTTTCACAATAAGTCATTATTATAGCTCTTTCATCATCAACACCCTGGTTTTTTTCCTTTTTTTTTCCTTTAATTTTATCATCAGCGTTGATCACCGGATAGATCACGCAACTTCTCTTCTTTTAGAATCCTTCAATCTCATTGTATGGAAATACCATTGAAGGATAATGTGTATAAGGTTTCTTTGCTATTTGAGCCAAAATACATTACAGTTACGTTAGAACGTTTAATGTTTTTTAATTCAATCTTTTTTTCTTCTTTCTTTATTCTTCATTTCAAATGATTGTGTTTGAATTCTTCCTTTTTTTTTTACCACCATTTGTACTTCTTTATTTTTTTATTTTTGTACGTGGTTTTGCTCGAGTTGTAGCCTCAGCTTGTATAGAACTTGGCTTTTAACGTGTGGGCTGTTGAAGTGAAAGGCCTTTGTGTTTTTTTTTTTAAACGCGATGATGGAGTTGACTCTTGATTTTATCACTGAATTGCAATAAGTTTTACGTATCTTAATTATTTACGCTAAATTTAATTGTTTCTATTAATTGCTAGTTGAGGTAATATAAATGATAATGATTTTATGGGTTTTTTTTCATCTTTGTTCACAGCAATGTCAGACGTTGACGGAGGAAAATCATAAACTTCATAATTTCTTGAAGACCGATAGAACACCGAAAATACAGGCAATGGACAATGTTTTTCTGCAGACACAAGTGGATACACTCAAGTGGCAGTTGAAACAGGTAATTTGAATGGGAGAAGTTGTGGAATAAGTTATGGAAATGGTTGGAGGCTTGCTGTAATGAGGATTCTGCAATTGGTGGATGATTATGTCATTTAGTTGGATTTGAATGTTGGGAAGAGGGATGAAATCATTTTAATATGTTGGGGGAGGGGGCAGTTAAAAGGAGATAAGGGATGAAACGGAGACTTTTTAGTTTTGATGGGTTGTCTATTATAAAAATCGCAAAAAATTAGTAAAAACATTCGAGATAGACTCTTTCTGATGATTTAATGGAGGAACTGAGGAAATTTTAGGTAGAAAATCATATGTTAAAATTCATTTTCGATCATATTTTGAAAATTCGACTTTTATATGGGGAAATTATGGCTTGAATCCTTTCTAAAAATGAAAAATTTAAGTTTTCCGGAGATGAAAGATGATCTGGGCTGAAAGGTGAGATTATTTGCCATGAATTTATGGGGTTTTTAGAAATAAATCGTCGAGCGTCACAAAGTGGTCCATGAGTACCTCAAAAATCGCCAATTTTTCATTTCGAACTATATAAATTGAAGGCAGATCAGCTCACCTTTTATTCAAGATCGACCCCAAACCACTACGACTGATAGAACCGGAGATATTCTTGAAAGAGTAGAATTTTCGAAAAACTCAATTTTAATCATGTTTCCATAAAATTGAGGTTCTAGAGTGAAAAAGGCGTAACAAGATAGTGTACTTTTTACGGACTTTTCACTTTAGGACGACGATATACAGACTGAATCACCCCTTCAATTCTTGAACAAAAAGTAGAATTTTTTAAAAAATTCCAAAAATTACTCGTAGCTCGTATTTTCCACCTGAAATTTCCTCAGATTTTCAACGAAATCATTGACTTCATTCTATCTTCAATATTTCCACTTATCTGAAGCAATTTTCATCGCTCAAAATATTCAAATTTCAACTAATATCCAATATCTTTGTTCTACCCCTCCCAATTACCCTCATCTTCATATTTACAACGTGAAATCCCAAAATTATTGATTTTTACAATATTTTTTATCAAAAAAAATTACCAACTGCAAAAAAAATTAAATAAAAAAAATTTCTATCCAAAAAATAATTCTAAATCATTTTTTCTTCTTTTTTTAATTCAGGCCGAAGCAAATCAACAAATGTACAAATCTCTGATGCGTCAAGTTGCGAGATTTCTGGATCGTACGAAAAAAAGTCTAGATTATCTTCATACAAAAAACAAAAACACGAAAAACTCAACTGCACGTAGTAATCGAAGCCAGAGTGTCTACGTAGACGAAACATTATCCACTTCATCCGCAGTAACATCACCAGTAACGAGTACACGATTTACTCGTGCCAAATCAGTCACACAGATATCAACAAATAACTGCACAGGATTCAGAGAATTCACTTGGTCTGTACTGAGAAGAAATGATCCGAGTCACTGTACACCACCGAGAGTTAAACCTGATAGACAAACGAAAGAGGATCTCAATAAGACACACGATGGTGTTGTCTATAGGCGAGCCAGTAAGGATGCTGATGAGAGTGAAGCAAATGAAGATCATGTACCACCGGAGAAATTGTCCCAGGAGGCCTTCAGGTATGTTGATTCGACCAAATCTAATAGAATACATTTATCACATTATTTAAAAAAATTCGGGGGATTTTTGGGCTTTAAAAAAACATTCAGTAGCGATTAGGTAAAATAGGATAATTTCGTTATTTTTGTGTTCATGAAATTTTCAGATAAATCGATTTCATTCCATCATCAGTTCTTTGAAAATATATCGGAAACTAAGCGAGATATAGTGACTTAGCCCTAATCCTTTTTTTTGGAGCTCTTAGAAGTTTTCTATAGAAATGGAGTAGGGCAAAATCGCCCTAACTCGGTTAGTTTCAGAAATTTTCTCAAAAAATTATTGAAATAAAGATAGAATATGAGGTTTTGAGACGAATAGATTTTATTCCATCAGCAGTTTTTTGAGAATATTTTGGAAGCTAAACGAGATAGAGCGATTTCGCCCTAATCCTTCTTTGCTTTACTATATTATTATATATATTATTTTTGAGGACTGCAGATGTATGAGAGAATGTACAAAAAGCCGAAAAAAAACGAAACAAAATCGAATTCAGGAAATTTAAGAAAAAAATGAATTATGATTTAAAAAAAAAAATCTATAAAATCGATGTGTCTGAAAACTTTATATTCTCTTTTTTTTCAATAGTTTTATGAGAATATTTCGGGAAACTGAAACTAGAACGATTTCGCTTGAATCTTTTTTTGTAACTCTTGAAATTTTCACGAATCTCAAAAGAAGAAAACAGCAAAATCGCCCTATCTCGCTTAATTCCCAAGATATTCTGAAGAAAACTGATGATGGAAAAAATTCCATTTGTCTGAAAACTTCATATTATCTTTTTTTTCTAATAGATTTTTTGAAAAAATCTCGGAAACTAAGCGAGATAAGGCGATTTTCCCTGACTCCTTTTCTTGGAAAGATTTCAAGAGCCCCAAAAAAGAATTGAAACGAAATCATCCTGTCTCGTTCAATTTTCGAAATATTCTTTAAAAACTAATAATAAAAAAATTGATTTATTCTGTTTTACCTCTTCGCTACTGAAGTTTAAACTTCAACCGACAAAAATAGCTATTTTCTCACTTCTATCATAATATTTCTACTCGATCGGATTGAATTACATTCTGTGATAAATGATTCCAACATCGAGTGAATGTAGAGAATGATTTTTTCCCATTAATAAAAGTCCATTGAAAAATTGAGCGCTCAAACGGAATTCAAAATATTACTAGAAAAATATAAGTGCTTTCTATCTTTAGCATTCTAAATTCCTCCTCGGAGAAAATAAAAGAAAAAAAAATTTCGTGTAGTATGAAATTCTCACTTCAAAAATAATCCTTCTGATCTCATTTTTTTTTCTCTCTTTCTTTCCCCAGATTAATGAGAACAGTTGAGTCTCTCCTAGCAATGAGAGATCCAGATTTGGCGATAGTCTCATCATCATCATTCTCATCGGCATCATCGTCATGTGCCTCATCAACCCACGAGAATGGAATTGACGACGACAATAACAATATATCCAGTCAATTTCACAGTAATGAATTAAAAAATGCAAATTCAACGTTAATAAGTGACGGTTCATTCGTTGACGATGAATTGACATTCAGATCATTGAACTCGACGTTTTTAAATGCTGATTGTAAATTAATTGAGGATAATGAGCCAAAAAAAATATCACCAATTTCTTCGATATCCCGACAATTGTTCAAACAAAATAATTGCTCTACACCAAATTCTCGATATAAAAAAACAAAAAAAGATGATAAATCAACGATAATTAAAGAAGACAAACCTAATAATATCAATTGTGCCGATGATGAAAGTGGCTTTTCATCAATGAATTCATTTCAAGACGTTGGCTTACCAATTGCAACTGTTTTATCACCGATCAAAGGATGCCACACGGAAATTGGCTTACCGGAAGTGCCAATGGACAAAACAAATCACAGAAGATGGTCTTCAACGCCCCTTGAAATCCAAACACTTCTGAAAAAATATACAACCGGATTTCTGCCAAATCGTTCCAACGTCGAGACACTCAGTGTTTGGGTTTAATTAAATAAATAATTGAAGAAAAAAAAATGTGAAACAATGAAAAATTTACTCCAGGTGAAATCCAATGGAATAAAATAATATTGAAAAGCGCTTCTCTCATCTGCCACAATCTAACAATAATTGTAAAATAAATTAAGTTGTAAGCGATTTCGTAAATGTTTCATTTTTTTTAAATTTCCAGTGATTTTTACTTCTGTCGAGTTCTGTACGTTATTGTAGTTAATAAAAATTGCTTCATTCAAATTTACCATATTTTTGTTCTCGAATGGAAGCTTTGTAAACGTGAAAATTTTCGAATTGCATTTTTTTTGCTGCAAAACACCTAAAATTGATCTGATGATCTGAAACGTCTGAAAATCATATTGTCACCTTAGAAAGATAGTGGCGTAAGTGCTATATGTATATATAGGACTTACACCCTTTTGTTTCTGAGGCGAAGATATTTAGAAAAAATGTCTGTATGCCTGTGTGAATTATATTCCTCGTCCAAAACTATAAGATTGGCGTTTTTCATTTACAGAATTTCAATTTTCTTAAAATTCAGAATAAGTGTTCAATCGATTTCATCCAATTTCAACCATAATATTTGAAATAATATTGTCGACCGAGAGTCAAGGGGGCGTAAATGCTATGCTTATACATAGCACTTACGCCACTTTGTTTCAAATATAATGCAACAGTACTATTCAATTATGGGATTCATTTCCATTTTTTTTAGTATTAATTTTGAAATTATTTCATAGGGATTTTGGAAAATTATTAACAATATCAACTATTATCAAATCGTAACGTTTCGGTCGACAATTATAGCTTCTTCAGGCTCTTGACATTATTGATGTTTTGTCGATTTAAAATTACTTGCCATAATATGGAGCCACGAACTTTATTTCAAACTCTCCATTGCAACAAGTCGTGTTGAAAAGTTATTAAATAAATAAATAAATTAGCGAATAAACTACACGACAGATGAATAAACGAATAAGACCGGAGCACAATAGTATTATTTAACTGCGAGAATTTTTTCAGATTTTTCTCTTTATTGGTTCTCGAGTTATTTTGATTTCAAAGTGCTTGCCCCGGTTTTTGACACTTTAGAGCGAATTTCTGATGAAATGAGTCGGAGTAAACAACTATTTGCTTATCAAATGTAATTTAATTACATTAATACCTGTTTGTTGCGCTAAACGAGCTCAGTAATTGAATATTAAACAATATATTATACATTTAAATATAAAACAGAGAAATTTGCCAGAATCGTCAGTTACTGGGGCACTATCAGAAACCGAAACCATAATTTTTTGATTTTAAAGTTTTTCCATGAAAAATATGTTGTTTCCTCAATAACAACCGAAATAATAAAAATGTGAACATTCAAATTTTTTTTCCATTTTCCCGCCTGAAATTCTGCTGCACCTGCTATTTTTCTCGTGTTTCATCGATAAAAGCGCATTCAATTATGCTCAAAGCTTTCATCTTCTTGCAGCAAGATGGCGCCATCCATCGTGCATGGCTCATTATAATAGATTGATTTTCAAGAACACACTGGTCTGCCTACACGACGATTATTTTAATGTGCTACAGAGCAACGAGTACCCCGTGAGTGACTCGTAGCGATACGTGCTCCGGTGTCGGTGTGCTCGAGGGCCTCTCTGTGCCACCGGTGGCCAAAACGATTGATAAAATTTTTATAAAAGAAAAAATAAATATTTTTTTTTCTTTTCTTTTTCGTCCTTTAAAACTAAAAATTCTCCACTAAAGTCCCAATTTCTGCAAAAGAAAAAAGAGGCAATTAATGCAGAGATAGAACCGGCGTGTATTGTTAACACACGATTTATCATTTTCTCAGTTAAAAAAAGAAAAAAATTGTGTCTCTTGTTATCTAGTTGTTTATTGTTAATTGTTATAATTTTATAAATTTCATGAAATTGTTGAAAATATATATATAGAATAACGGTTATTTTTTGAAAAACCAAAAGCTAAAATCAAAAGGGTAAAAATTTTTTTTGTTAAAACAAAAGTGTTGGACTTGTTAAGTTAGAGTTTATATATAAAAAGTGTTATAGTTACTTGATAGTCAATTAAGTTAATTAATTAGAGGTGCTAATTGAATCGTTATTCATCGGGGGGGATTAACTGGTGTGTGTGTGTTCTCTACATCAATTCAATCAAAAAAAAAAATTTGCCATCAACACACACAATACTTTTTTTAATTATCAACGAAAAATTCAAAAAATTAAGTTAAAAAATCAATTTAAAAAAAAATTCGTTAATTCCTTTTTTTTTAAACGTTTCTCTTTAAAACACACCAGACCCCAAGTGTATGTGCTCTTCGCCTACTGTTTCTCTCAGTGTGTGACCTGTGTGTCTCTGTGTCTGTGTCTCTCTCTCTCTCTCTCTATTTCTCTCTATCTATCTCTTCTGTGGTGTTTTGTGATCAGCTCCTGCCGTTCGTTTTGTGGCGCAGTGCGTGAAATGAGCGACAAGGACCGTTCATCTCCCACCCTCGTTGAAAACGGCCTCAAGTCGCTACTTGACCAGCCCAGTATTTTTCCGTTGATCGGTGAGTACACATTTTACGATTTATATTTATTACGTGGAAGTAAATAATACCGATATTTGACTGTCACATTGAGTATAATCAATGAAAGAAAAAAAAATGAAAAAAAAATTCGAATAATTGGGTACATGCCTGATTTTATCGCTCCAATATGTAAAAACATGAAAAAAAAAATTTGTGTGAATGAACTTTTGAAAATCCCGCAAATTTCAGGACTTTGTGTGTGTGTGTGTGTTATCAACAATCATTGAATTCAACTCAACTATCCACATTACGAAATTCAATTGAATTTTGTTTGAAGTGAGAGAGAAAGATGAAGATTTCCTCTTAATTTTCAAATTTTTCCCCCAATTTAACACGACAATGTTTGAAGTAGTAACATGATATTAATGTGGTCTTTTAAAAAAAAAAAACGCAACTACTCTGTCTCTGTTTTGTGCCAAGAAAATTTATGAGAAAAGAAATAAAGTCAAAAATCTAGTGGAGAAACACACTAAAAGAGAGAGAGAAAGAAAGAGGGGAGATATATATATTAGATAGAGAACAAGAAAATTTTCATCCACCCTCGTGTGGGCTAATATATCTTTTCGTGCATTGATAATGCGCAGGCGCAGTAGAGTAGTCGGCATGAATCGGCACTGGCTACTAGATTAACCTCGTTCGGCTGTGTCTGTCTTGTGTAAAGAGAGAGAAAGAGTGAGAGAGAGAGAGAGAGAGAGGAGACCCCGTGGCAAACCACGTGATACGCCTCGGGAATGGCTAACCTGACCTTAGCTAGCCTAACAATTTTTTTTTATTTTTTATTTTTTTTTTTAAAGTTTCATTCGCTTTTTTTCGACCTGTACTTTAGAGCGGATAAAATCAAAGTCCAATGACCATTCTTCAATGGGCACTCTCGATGCAAAGTTTTGCAGTAAAATATTATTATTATTATTATTATAGAAATTTGTTTTTTTTTCTCTCTTATTTTTTGTGAGGAGAGAATTATAAATGATTTCTTAGGTTTTTTTTTTTTTTGACTTGGAAATTAATATTATTTTATTTTCCTGCGAATAAAGCAAACTCAAATTTATGTTATTTTGAGAGGAAAAAAAAAATTTTGAGTAACGAATGAAATGTGTGTTTGATGTTCGAAAGTATTTTACATTTCACTTTTTTGATTTATTTATCACTCTTTTTTTTTTTTTAACGAAGAGACATTGATGTAGTTATTGGTGGGAATTGTGTGTCATATCATTTATTTTATGAAATTTCTTGAGACCTTTTTTTTTTTTTTTTGTTTTTTTTTCTTCTTGATAAGAGACAAATAACCCGAAAACGTATGCGAGAAACGTTTTTTTATTTCCAGATAAGGAAAAACACATGAAAAAGGTGTGTGTGAGAACACAATCCAAGGCAGTGTCATCCAGCAGCCAAAAATTCATCTTTTTTTCGAATGAAGTATGAAAGATATTGCAATATGGTCTATATTTAATATGATAATCATGGTGATTTAGTAAATGGATGTAATTTTTTTCTAAATCCATTTTTTTCATTTTTTATTTTTCAATGAATCGAATGTCTGTTTTTTTTTTTTTTCATTGTCAAACTTTAGTCACTCATTTAAAAACTTTCTATACTATTACTCTATTTTAGGTGCAATAAAAAAAAAGTAAAGAATGCCAATATTATCCAAGTATGCAAGTGCATATATACCTCCAAGGGTCATTCATTGCGTCACGATATATAGGAATGTAGTAGTACAGATTGTGACCAACTTTTCGCACGGTTTGTTTAATCGATTCTTCAGTTATAATTCAGCCGGTAGTTAACAAATCAACTTGAATTAATTTGGATTATTTTTTTTCTTTTTCTCTTTTGTGAATGAACCAAAGAAAGAAAAGGGCATTATGAAAAATGTTCGATTGTGTCTGATGATCCAGTGACCTTTTCAGGAAGTTGTGGCTGAAGGAAAAAATAATAGGGAAGTCTATTTTTTCCCATGATGAATAGGATTCCAAGGGGGATTTCTTCATTTTCATCAACACATCTCAACAAAAACAAGTTGATGATTGATATTTTCGAAGACTTTCAAATCTACTGACGTCATTACATCTCATAGAGAGCCAATAGACGTCACAAAACTCCTCCAAATCCATTCAAAACCATTGAATCCTCAATTTTTTAATTGTGCAGCTCAATTGTCATTTGATTTATTGATGGGGGCAGAAAAGAAGCCAACAAACTTCACTAAAAGATGATTATTTTTATAAAAATTCGAAAATTCCTATCTTTACGATCTTCATAAAAAACATTCAGAGATAAATCGTTGGGCATTTTTATTTTCAATTTAGTGGCTTTTCTAAAGCTCTGAAGACGAGTGTCAAAATGTGTTTGATGGACAGAAACAAGAAAGAGAGAAATAGAGAGAGAGAGAGAGAGTTACACATTACCACAGTGAAAATAGATGAATAAACACAACGACTAAATAACTTCAGTCTCTCAGAACGTATTTCATTTTATTTATTCTTCTGTAATATTTTTTCTTTTTTTTTTCTTCTTCTCTTCCTTCTCTTCACACACTGAGAGGGTTCTTCTTGTGTGTTTCCTTGTCCACTTTACACCATCCCAACCACCATTACAAAAATTTTTATTTCTTTTTTACTCATCATCTAATACCCCTAGGCCAACACACACGCCAAAGAAAACTCCGGGACGAGGCTTTGGGCTTAATGCCAAAACTTATGCCAGATTTCGACATACCGCACACACATGAGATGGATATTTTCGGGTTAACGCGCAGGCCTTTTGTCACTTGCCAACATGCAAAATAATTGCAACTAATACCATTAATTTTTTCTATCCTTTAATTTTTCATTCCTTTTTTTTTCCTATAAAAAAAGGAGAGAAAGTCAAACAAACAAATTGTATGCGTGAAATTCAATTTTAATTTGAAAAAAAAAGTGGCGGGAATGATATATATATATTTGAACAAAATCTCATCAGTCTTCTTCATTCTCCAAATGTGTTTCTAGTATTTTTGGGTTCTGAGGGATGATATTCCTATATTTACATGCTCACTTCTAAATGGACAAAGCAAGATGCGTGAGTTTGTGTTTGTGTGTGTGTGTGTGTATGTGTATGAGAACGCATCATTAGCAGGTACTATCATTAGTCGGCAAGGCCAAAGTATAGCCCAGGAACGGATCTATGATGTTAGTACTTTGTTTCGACAAATTTTTCTCCAATTTTCATCGATTTTTTCAATGACATCCTCTCGATTTTCTACCTCCTCGTCGTTTTTTGCTGCCACTTCTTCTGCGTTTTCCTCCACCACGTCTGCTTCTTCCACGACGACTTCCTCTTTTTGAGCCACGACGACTTCTCTTCCGACCTCTTGATGATCTCTTCCTTTTGCCACTTCTTCTTTTTCCTGATTTACCTCTTCGTCCTCTTCGACCTCTACTTTTTTTCCATCTCTTGTAACCTACACTACATTCACCTGCCTGACTGTCATTTTTTGCTGCAATTTGCGACAAATAATCCGTATTACATGTGTAATATCCCCTGAAATTATTAGCATACATATATAACTGTTAGATATGTGTTGACTGTTAAATTGGAAGCTGGATATGATAATTAATGTGAATTTTTAGTACAAACCCCTTTTTACACTGTAGTATTCCATAATCTACACCACGACTTAGTGCAAGACGTACCTGTCTCTTTATTTCATCACTTGGTACGTCGTATTCTTGTGAAAGATAGTTACTTATCTCTTTTGATGTTGAACCTTGGATGTCTTGGAGTTTTTTTATGGCGTGCACAATTAGTCTTTCAAATTTTGACGTTTTTTGCGGTGCCATGATTACTATTATTAGTTTTTTTTTTTCAGTTAATTACATGCGCTTTTCAATATTTTATTACATTAATTAGCTATAATTTTTCATTAATCAGTTATAATTTCTCTTTCATTTTAACGTTTAATTTTGAAGATTATTTTTTTCATTCTTTTTTAATTAGGTATATATGTGTCAATTTGAACTGTCAAATTTTTTTTTTTGAGTATGAATATGCATATGTGTCTTGGAAAAATTTCGTTATCAATGTTAGTCGTCATGGAAACATTCTTCTTCTTTTTTTCAAATAAATTTCATTATTCCACTTGCTTCATTCATTAAAAATTTTTTTTTGTTTTTTTTTTTTTCATTGTAGAAATATAATTTTTCTAAAAAATGCCTTTTTCTTTTCTGCTTTCAGGTAAGTTCCATTCCATGCATCATTGGCATCTCTGATGTAATTTAGAAAATCATTGAAACAATTTATTAATACGGCAAAAGAAGAGGCATTAAGATTAAATTAAGTGAAGAGTTAAGAAGATGGAAACTAGACAACGCGCATCCAGATTTATCCTGGGAAGAACATCAGGTAATGTTTTTCTTCATAAAATAGAGAGAAAGAGGAAGGAGAGAAAAGAAGGAAAAAGGAAAGAGGTTTAAGGATGTTTGGGAGATACAATCGAAAAAGAATCATTAATAACAACTTATACAAGATGAAATTCTCAAATCTGATTCAGTGAATCTGTAAAGAATGTAATGAGGAATAAAATGAGCTCTAGAAACACAAAATTAATTGAAAACTGGAAGACTGCTACTTTTTTTCACATTCTTTTAAATCTTGGAAAAGTTGAAAAGAATTCAAAAAATAGTACCAATTTTTTAATTTTTAATTAATTTTTTGTTTTCAGGCCTCATTTCGTTTTTTATTACATTTTTAAGATAGTTATTGAATTAGTTTTGAGACCTTTATCTTGTATGAGTTGTTATTTACTATTTCATACAAAAAATTAACTTTTTTTGACGATTGTATCTCTCAATCATCCTTAAATTGAGAAAAAAAAACCTCTTTTTTTCTCCATATCTCAAATGCCTTTTAATTCATCTCATGAATTTATCTTAATTCTTGAGTAAACATGATTTTGGAGCAGTTGAGGAGGGACACTGGGCCCAATGAATGCATTATACACCGCTGAGGAATTTCAAACAGAGTCAGATGCTCCAAAGAGGAATTGTACATGCACACGTGATTCGTAAAAAGAAGAATAATTTTCATTGTGTAGGTGTTTGAAAATTTTAGAGTGGGGTAAATGTTAAGTTGTTTCATTCATTCACCGACAGAGGCCAGTGGATGTTGTTCAAAGTCTCTTTCGACATCTGTCGAGAGTATTATGAATTGAAGCAATTCGTGTCGGTATTTTATCATGAGAATTAAACGAAATTTCAAAAAAAAAATTTGAAAATTTGAAAAAATTTTACGATAATTAATTAATGTATTGAGCTTTGGGAATTTAATTTATTGCAAAATTTTGCAATTTATGTGGATAATCATTTTTTGAAGGAAATTGCGAGTTTGATTGGGCAATGATGATTTGCTGGAGATAAAATTCGAAATCAAGGTCATTGAATTGGTGGCAAAATTTGAATCAAACAAATTCAACACAATATAAAAATGTGATGCATTACGTAATGTACAATTGATATTGTTTGCATTTGGTGTGATTTGCGTGTATTGTTGAGGATAATTGTCTATATATCCGGACTTTTTTTTTTTTCTTCTTATTTTTCTATTTCCGGTTGTATTCATAAATTTCCGAGGAACATTGAGTCCACTTTTCGAAATTTTCATTGTCATAATGTATTTAAAAAAATTGGATTTTAAATGACTAATTTGGATAATTGATGGAATTTATGGATTAACAAGATTTTCATTGTATTGGAAAATTTTGCGGGAAATTGAATTAAAAAACAACATGTGTGTTGAATTATGTGGGAAAGTGTCACGATCATCAAATCGTGCTGGATTTTTTTTTCTTCTTTTTTTTTTTAACATCCGGTGTCCTTGCAGCATCACTCACTCAACTAAACGCTAGCAAACTAGTATTCCAGTGGTAATCACAGTATCATTCATAATCTTCTTCACGACTGCTAACGAAAATTATTATAAATGATTCAACGCTAATTCAAATTATATCCATTTCACATAAATTCTCTTTCTCTCTCAAAAATAAAGAAGATGGTTTATTTTTGGTTCATCATAATTAAATGGGAAGACATTATTTGTGAATGAAGAATAGAATTTTTCTGCAAAAAAAAATTGCACGTGTCCGCTGTACGACATTCACTCATGTGACGTTATTTCCGGAGATCAAGGGTAAAATAGATTCGCTGATTATAATACGTAATTATACTGCGATATCTTTCGGCAAAATTCATGTGTACATTGTAAAAATCATGATTGTTCAGGTGAATTGAAATTTGAGAGTGAATTATCTCAATTATGCAGTAATATATGCCGAAAATAATGATGTTTTTTTCTGAATTCTTACATTTTTGAGGGAGAGAATAGGCAAATTGGGGATTTTAATGGAGTGAATGCAGGGAAGGTATTTCTGATGGAAAGCATGTGTCAGAATTGATTTTTTGAGTTTGTTTTTTTAAATTGCACTTTTTTAAACTTGATTCAATTTTTCTAGAATTTTTAGTTTCTTAGGAATATCTCTGGTTTCAATGTGATCGATTAAAAATGGAAATTTTGATGGAACGATTGGAGAGGAGAAATTTTTGATGGGAAACGTGACTCAGAATTGATTTCCAGTTTTTTTTTTTTTTTGCAAATCGCACTTTCATGAACCAAATTTCAATTTTTTAGAATTTTTAGTTCTTTGGCAATATCTCTGGTTTTAATGCAAGTTCTTAAAAAATGAGAACTTTAATGGAATGATTAGAGAGAAGGAATTTCTGATGTAAAACATGTGTCAGAATTGATTTTTTGAGTTATTTTTGAAAATTGCACTTTTTTAAACCAAATTTCAATTTTTTAGAATTCTTAGTTTCTTGAGAATATCTCTGGTTTTAATATAATCTATTAAAAAATGGGAATTTTAATGGAATGATTGGAGAAAAGGAATGACTGAACGAAAACATGCTTCAGAATTTTTTTTTTGTTTTTTTTTTAATTGCCCTTTTTTGAGCCAAATTTTGATAGTTCAGAATTTTTTGTTTCTTAGGAATATGTCTGGTTTTGATGTAATTCATTCAAGAATCGATACTGCAAATAAACCAAAATTTTCCGTAAATGTGAAGATGAATGATCCCCCTCTTTAATTTTTATCCAAAAATCTTCAATTTGCATAAAATTTGCAAGAATTAGTTCCGGCATATATTTTTCCCTCATCTTTTCATTGAAATCATCAAAAATCTTCTGTCCCCATGAAATATCCTTAGCGTTTAATTTCCTCTTCCGCCCTACGTTGAATTCAAGTGGAAATAGTAGTTATTGGTGAGACATGAAAATTCTGAACGAAAAAAAATGAAAACAAAATAAATAATAAATAATAATCTTCAAAACCCTTCAAACGTTTCATTATTCTAGTGTAAAAATGAATAATACGCCCTTCACGCCTTTTGATTTTTCCAAGTCGAAACTAATTTTTATCCAAAATTGGAGGAAAAATCTTAAAAAAAAAAAATTGAACTTTGCCGATTGTCGTCAAAAGTATGATGCTTAAAATAGCAGACAATTGATTACTTAATGAAGAAATTATTTTTTAAAAACTTAAAAATATGCACATGTAGAAAATTCAAAAAACCATAAGAACCAATTTTTTAAATATTTTTTAGTAATTTTAAGTTACTTCAAAAAAATCCAAAAAATAATCACGTGTCTTCTATTTTTAGTATAATTCAAAAGTTCTTAGAAATTAAGTGAAATCAATGAGA
This sequence comes from Aleiodes leptofemur, assembly GCA_963942555.1. NCBI lineage: Eukaryota > Metazoa > Arthropoda > Insecta > Hymenoptera > Braconidae > Aleiodes > Aleiodes leptofemur. The sequence continues at coordinate 14,568,518 of OZ012612.1, forward strand.
AACAAATGTTCTCCATTTTCCATTGAAAAATACATACTTAATTATTTCGTAACAACTTATATTCATCATCGCCTACAATTTCAACGGTGATTGAAAATAGAATATTATCACCAAAATTAACTGCTAATAAACGTTGTATTTATACATCATGAATATGTTCTATGTCAGTGGTTCTACGAAAGAGCTGAATCGAAAGAAAGGGGTGGGTTTGCACGCGAGTCGCCTCGTGACCTGTCGAGAAGCATGCTCCATTCCAAGAGAAGCAGCATCGCATCTATATTGCCCGTGTTCATCATAATATCCCCCCAACTCCAATCGTGATATCCAAAAATATCACTATACCTTCCAAAATAGAATTAATTTAAGGGAAACCTTAGCAAAAAAAAAGAGCAGCTAAAAATCAATTGTCTGTCTACAAAAAGATAAAGAACAAAAATCGAGGAAAAACTACTGTCCATGACTACGAAGCAGTGAACGATTGAAATATAAATTGACTCAACGCAAAAAAAATAGAAAAATTGATAAAACGAGTGAGAATACAACACGCATGAGTTACTACTTCATTGATTTATCGGCCTTTTCGTAAATTTAATACAAAACATTTAAACTTGGCCTCTCAACTGGATAAGAACTTCCCAACACCTCTACATCCACCGAAGAAAAACTAGGAAAATCCTAGATAATTGGTAGCTATTAATTACCAATTAATTTCAAAATACTTTGATGAAAATGCGAATATATCATTGGAGGGATGAAATGAAAATATATAACTGCAGAGAGGTAAAATTTACAGTCACGTGTCCAGCAGCGTGTTGCAGATGAATAGTATATATATGTATCATCAGTAAGAAGCTCTATTTCCGGATAATCTGAAATTCTACTTCTTCACAAATGAAAATTAGAATTGAAAGTTGACTTTAAAAAACAAAATCTTTTTTTTTCTATTAAAAAAAAAAATAAAATTCAAATTTAATCTCAAATTTTGAAATTTTTTTATTATCGTATTATATGCATATTTTCTCATATTCATCAAGAAACATCTGTATCGTAAGCAAAGTGCGTAATATCGAGGAAATCCATCAAGCAGTTTTCTTCGGTTACTGTGTCTGCTTATCATCAGTGTTTATCAAGTAGTCCATTAGTTTGTGTTTTGAGTCCAACATTTGCCTCAGTGCAATGCACCAGAATGACCCGAATCATTATTGGCATTTACCTGCAAAAAATCAGTCGAATTTAATGAATATAAATGAATTACAGCTGCAATTGTTGAGAAGCTTGTCAAAAATAGAAAGATGTTAAAAATAATAAGAAATTGAGCAAAAAATAAAAAATAAATAGAGTTGGGAGGGAGAGATGGCAGTACACGTGACATTAAAACGTGCCCCATTGTGCACGTGGATCTACGCACAACCAGGCAACACCAACCCCCATCATCCTCTTGCCTTTGCCCTGAAACTGTGTGTGAGACCGCCCCAGACAAACCCTCTTCGCTAAATCGTTGGCTCAGTTGATCGTGAGAGCCCCGGTGTATTTCATCGTTACTCTGAAAAATATTATAACCCAAATTTTGAAGAAAAACAAAATTATATTTCTATTTTAGTTCAAATTATTTTACACATATAAATTACAACTAATTTGATGAAGGTGAACTTTGCGAAAATTGATAAAATTTTGTTGTTTCTTTTTACTTTTTTAATTTCAAATTGTTTCTGCTTTGTTGAAAAATGTTGTGTGATGGAATTACGAAAAAAAAAAATTCCAAAATATTCGTATTTGTGTTCATTATAATGTGCTGAAGTTTTATATGTTTTTTTTTTTAATGTTTCATTTTAATCTTGAATTTAAATTAATTTTCATCGTTTTTCTCTTTCATCTCTTTTGCTCACACAAAAAAAAAAACCAACAACAACAAATCTAATTTACACGGAGAAAATGAGCTGAAACTACAGATGGAGGCCTGAGTTATTCGAACGAATTATAAATTTTCTGGACAAATCAAATGGGAAGTGATTTGTTGATACAAGAGGATTATTTTGTGATAATTTGAAGGAGAGAGGAGATGTACAGATTCACAGTTACACTTATGTGTGATTAATATTTTTGATATCATTTATCGTAATATCGTGATCTTTTTTTTTTCTCACATCACTGAGGAAAGATTCGAGGAAAGATTCTTTTTTACAGAAAAAAAAAAAAAATTGGAAAGTTCGGGATTAAATTATAGATTCATAATATTTGGTGGTGGTAATGTCTGAGACAGAGGCTGGTGCCTCATGGCAGCAGCACTATGTTTGGGGTATGAATTATCCACATCATCAATACAATATACAACAAGGACAGTATCAACCTTATCATCATCATCATCATCATCAGTCTGAAAATTATCAACCAAATGGCCAAAATGTCCAGGATTTTTCATCACAATCTGGTGAACAATATAGACAAACACAATCTACACAGCAAGAAACTATGACGCATCTGCAACAGCCACATTATGAACGTTTGCCGAATAATATAAGACGTCAGAGTGCACCTTACGTTGGATCTCCAGGTATTGATAAACAAAAAAAAATGAATAAAATGACGGAATTATTGGGAAATTGGAAATTACTTTGTGCATTGGAGAATGAGTTATTAGGGTAATGTACACGAGGGTATTATATGAAATTTGTCAATCATATTTGATACACTGCTGGAGACACGCTACGTTAATATGTTAATGGATTTAAAATTAGAGGAATTTTTAGATGACTTTGACAATTGGATGCTGTTTATTTTGAGAATATCGAGGGGATGGTGAGAATTAGGGGGATTTGAAAGCTTTTTTGGAGATCGTGAAATTGTCTACAAAAAAGGTTTCTTGATGCTTTTCGATAAAGCTTATCGTTTCGAAGATATTCATCAAAACATTCAAACATGGTTCTTAAATTTTGGGGAGATTTGGGGGAACGGGATTTTTTTTTAGAATGAAGGCTTTTATAGAATAGTTTGAATAAATTACACAAAAATGTAAGGATGTTGGAGTACCTTCTCGAATTTTTTGAATTTTTTTTGCAAAGCCCTTCACTCCGAAAAAAAATGCTGCTGAAAAATTTTACTAAAAAAATTGATTTCAAGTTTGTTCCAGAGTTGGATTTTTCGATGGAAATGAAATTAGGAGATTAATCTATAGAATTAATCTTGAAAATTCTGGTGTTTTGATCTAAAATCACAGGCAACTTTCATTATTTTCGAAAAAATTTACGTTTTTTTTTTCAAGAATATCTCTGATTCTAATCAACGCAGCGTTTCGAATTCAATTTCAAATGAAAGTTGATACGATTTTCTATTGATTTCACTTGATTTTAATTGATTTCTGGCGACAATCAATGAAGGCTCCATAAATGCCCGTTAAAAATGAATTTAATCGGCGAAAATCGAAAGTTTAAGAAATAAATATCTTTATTACTTTTCTATTGAAATAATTAGACGTTAAAAAATCTCTTAAAAATTTCACATTTTCATTCAAAATTTTCACATCTCATCATTTTTCCTCAAAACAAAACAAATTTATCTCAAAGCTGCAGTTTTATTCTCACAAAACTGACAGCTTCAATGTACCCATGAATAATTGATGAGTACTTTTAAAATATTTTTCATATAAATATATATATATCTCTTTCTTCTCTCTCACGAAACAAAAAAAAAAAAAAAAAATCTTGTGCATTCAATTTCCTTTATATTCCATTATTCTTATTAGATGTTGTGCTCATATAACTATGCGATTGCAAACGGAAATTCACATACACAAATCAGTTAAGGTTTTTCCGTAGAATACGTACATTCTCGCAGAGAAATAGAAGACAAAGAAGAGATAGAAATAAAAAAAAATAAAAAAAATAAAAAAAGAATCAGTGTTACATAATGTTGAATTTATTGTGAATGCGAGGACATTTTGTATACGAATTTAGTGCATTTCATTTTGCAAAAAAGACTATTTTGCATTATTCATAATCTCGATTATTTGTGAATGAACAAAATTATCTTGTCCATTTGCGAAAATTACATTTATATCCATTCTTCGAAAATTCATCAAATCCATTTTTTTTCATAAAAATGAACAATTCAAATGGATTGAAGAGGGATGTAATTATTTTATTTTTCTCAATCTTTCTCATAATTTTATAATATTTTTATGTTTTCCGCATATTAAAAAAACCTATCGTGTGGCTAACAATCTCGAATAGAAAAAAAATAATAATAAATAAGAGTGAAAAAAAAAAAAACAAGAAAACTTAGTAGCACGTGTACATTTTTTAAGACCAAGGACACGTCTTGGCCGCTTGCTAAGGCGTTCCATCTCGCTGCCGAGGATAATAAAACGTTACAGGATAACCCATGCGGTGGTGCGCATCTTTATTTCTCTAATAACTTTACTTCAAACTCATGCTGAAATTGTACGAATCTATTAATTTATTATTATCATGTATTATATTATAAAAATTAATGATAATTGTTCGCATTTACTCTTGATAATTTGTATTATTTACTTGAACTTATAATACAAGTCATGTGATTATTTCAAATGATTAATTTGTTGGTGCCTTTTTTTTTACTGGTGAAATTATTGTTTTCTAATGCAAAATTTTCCGATAATTTTTCCAGGTGATCCTATGATAACATCTTCCCTGAAGGGTAAGTCATAATTATTATTTACTATTCTATATATAGTGGAGAGTGGGGCAAAATGGATCGCCATGACAAAATAATCCATAATTTTTTTTTTTTAAATAAAGGACTTGATGAAAAAATCTGAAAAAATTTGAGGAGATGCTTCAATATAAGGACATTATTGATGAATTTTTTCAATTTTTTTTGAAATCCCTTCTCTCTTTGAAAAATCCCAAATTGTTTCACATGCAGGTCCATTTCGCCCCATTCTCCTCTACATACATATATATATATATTTAAATTCTTTTTTTTTATTACTAATCACTCGCGATCTTCTCTCTTATTCTTGTTCTCTTTGTACTTATCATTTGCCAAGTTTATTCGACCGAGAGGACTCGTTAGCATAGTCGTTGTCGTGAATGCTTCGTCCTTGTGGACTGCGCCATTTCCTGTGCCGTGTGTGCTTTTGACTACTTGCTTAGTTTTGCGCTCTATACAATCATCAATGACTTTGAAATACTGGAATAATGTTAACGCGGCTCTTTTTTTTTCTCTCGTTGTTCATTTGGTTTAGAAAGGGATATATTTTTTTTTTTTTTCGTTCACTTGGGTTTTGTGAAATTATTGGCATTATTTTTAGAGAGGTCATGGATGGGATTCGTTCGATGATTCCGGGGAATAACTGAGAGAATTCTTAAGAAGAGAACGTGTGCAATTGACTTTTGCAGTTTTTTGTTAGAATTTTGACGTTTTTGGGGAAAAATTGAAGGCGTAAGTCTTTTGATTTGGGAGAAATTTCAGTTTTTTGGGAATATCTCCGGTTTTTAGGGGTCTATAGGGAGGATTTGATGATCAAGGGATAGGCGAGATCATTTCCCATCAAATCATGGGGTTTCGAATTAATTTTTAACGGTTTTTAAGAAAGTTACAGTACTTTTTATGAACAATCGTTGTTTTTCGCAGTTCCTGCCCAAAACTTTATGAAAATCGAATCATAAACTCTTAAGTTTATGAGAAATGACTTCTAAAATTGTAGGAAAAAGGGGTGTAAACCTTAAATTATCGACCGAATTTTTTAATTTCTAATAAAATCTCAAGAAAATAAATTTCGACCGATACTCTCGCTAAAAATAAAGCATTTGTTCCATTTCGGAATCTGAAAACGACAGGAATCAAATTGAAAAAAAAAACTTGATACCATGGTGGCCCCGGTTTCTGACAATTTTTGCAAATTTTTCAGTTATATTTGAATATTCAGTTATATTCAATTGCTGGAATTGTTTAGCGTAACAAATATGTATTGATACAATTAAATAACATTCAATGAGCAAATAGTTGTTGCCTTCAATTTATGCTGTCAGAAACTAGCTCTAAAGTGTCAAAAACCGAGTTACTGAAAATAGACAAAAAAGACATCTGATTTTCTGTTAACAATGAAATTATTAGAAAAAAAAAATATGCACATGTGGAAAATTCAAAATTCTATGAGTGCAATTTTTTTAAATATTTTTTTTAATAATAAGATATTTGTCCGAAAAAATTAAAAAATTACCATTTTTTAATAAAAATTTGAAAAAGTTTCGAAAAATCTCAAATATTAAAATAAAACTGATTTTTGAAATGTATATTAGCAAAGAAAGGTTGCCGGAGTTTAATTTGAGAAAATTTCAAAAAAAATTTCCAAAAAACATTTTCAAAAATTAGAAGAAAAAAAATCGAAAAATCGCCAATATTAAATTTTTTTTTTTTTTTTTCTTATCATGAAAAATTCCTATATTTTCTTCATTTAAAAATTAATTTTCAAATGTGAAACCAAATCATCTAATTGAATCGTCAAATTCAGTGGAGAAGAGATGAATAGTCATATCACAAAAATTCATATTCGAATCAAATGCAGATATATTTGTTTTGGATCAATATTTTGTTTTGCATTAATGTGCCTAGATAACCGTGATTGAAAGGTTTATTTGTACAGGTAAAAGCGTTGATAATTTACTCAAGTCAAAATCATTAGAGCGTTCGGAGGTAAATGTTTGAGAAATTTCATCAATTGAATTTCATCCCTTCTTTTGTTCAAAATTTTTTCCCTCTATTACCTGTAACTGACAAGCGTTATCCCTCGTAAACTCACCAAACTACTTGCGCAAAGAGTTTAATAAGCAATAGAGGAATTATAACGTTATTGAATACTAATATTTACACGTACACACATACACATACACACACACACAGGCACGCGCTACGAAAATTTATTGACGATAGAAAATTAAAATGGGGACAGATGGCAAACAGACGTATATTGTATTTGCATCACTATTTGTAATCTAGTGCCTCTAAACTTTCTGTATCACATGTTTTCATCTTTCTCAAAACATATAGACCAATGTGTGTTAGTCGCCTTATTTGTAGGGGCAAAATAGACTTGTGGGGCAAAATGAATCGGAATTTTTTTTTGAGAGTGAAGGACTGGATGAAAAAATTCGAAAAAATTCATCAACAATGGAGAGATATTGGAGCATTTTTGTGAATTTTTTCAGATTTTTTCGAACACTCGTTCACTCCGAAAAAAAATCCTGAATAATTTTTCATCGCAAAACCCATTTTGCCCCGATTTTCCCTACTCTCAATTCTGAACATTTTTTGCAATTTTATAAAAATCTGTTTCGAATATGTTCATCAAAAATCGTTCAAAAGCTAAAAAAAACTCGAGATTTCTGTAAAAAAATTAGGTTTTTTTAAATTTGAAAAGGGGTAAATTTTGAATTTTGCCTAAAAAAAACTCGAATTTTCAGTGCAATCCATGTTTTGGACTCAAAATTTTTCCAGTTTCACACTAGAAATCATGGAAAACAAATTCTACCTGAAATATCTCACGTTTCACCAGATTCTCACAATAATAATAAAAAAAAAATAAGAAAATCATGAGAAATCGAAATTTTTCCGAGAAAGAAAAAATTAACAAAATATTTTCTAACACTCTGATAATTATGAAAGGTGAAGTAAAAAAAGTGCTGCAGCTGACTATATCGTATGAAACTCGTTTTTGCCTCAAGTTGGCCCGGTCCTTCGTCATGAGGCAACCGCTTTCGGCGACTTTCACTACTGCCTAGTGAAATGTATTCCCTCCACTTCTGTTTCAAGATATTCCATCACGAAATTCCCCTCAAATTTCAAGTTTCATCTGGGATTTATCATTTTTCTTGTCGTGCACTGAGAAAAAAAATCGTGTAGCAAGAAAATTGCCTTTTAACAAAATTTTTCCTCACAATTGCTATATCTATATATATTGAAATTTTTTGGAGTGAAGTAGATTTTCTTCAACTTAGTAAATTTTCTTCCAAAAAAATTTTTTTTTCTCAGTGTGTTTTTCTTAAAAGCGTGGAAATACGTCCTTTTCATTCTAATCCCTTCTTGGAGAGAATTTCGAGAGCTAAAAAAGGAGCTTGGGATAAAAAGGGCTTATCTCCATTTGTTTCCGAGATATTTAAAAAAAATGCAGGACAAAAAAAATAAACTTTAAATTAAGAAAAAAAATTGATAAAAATGATGAAATAAATAATTTTAATAGTCTTTAATAAATATTTTTTTTCAACAATTGATTTTTCTATAATTTTAACGAAATTCACCCAATTTACCATTTCTTTGATTTCAATAAATTAACTAAATTTAACAAATTTTTAATCACTTGAAAAAAATATTTGTTAAGGATTAGTGAAACAATTAATTTCATAATTTTTACTGCTATTTTTTCCCCAGTTCAGATTCAAATTTCCAAGTCCCAATGATTTCCTCATTAATAATTGATAAAATCGTCTATTAAGCATGATTGAAAGGTACAATCGGAAAAAAGTTGAATTTTCGTATAAAATCATTAATAATCATTTATACAAAATGAAATTCTCCAATCTGATTCAGTGAATCTGTGAAGAATGTAATGAGGAATGAAATGAGCCCTAGAAACAAAAAATTAATTGAAAATTGAAAAATTTCCATTATTTTTTACACTTCTTCAAAATTCTTCAAGATTTAAAGAAACATAAAAAATAATGAAAATTTTTCAATTTTCAATTAATTTCTTATTTCTAGAGCTTATTTTATCCCTTATCACATGCTTCACAGATTCGCGAATCAGATTTGAGAATTTCATCTTGCATGAATTGTTACTAACAACTTTACACAAAAATTTAACTTTTTTTGCAATTGTACCTGCCCAATCATCTTCAAACCCCAAAAAATGCGCAAATAATTTTCACCTGAAAAAAAAAATACTAAATAACTAAATAACTAAAAATCTTCCATATCGATACACATGAATATAATACAAAAAAAAAAAAAAACTTGAAATCACCCCAGTAGTTGTGAGATTGCTTTGCCCCCTCTCCAAATGCGGAAGTTTCTCTCTAGCTGATCGCACGAGCGACACGGGCAAATGCCACGAGAATCGACGAGAGAGCGTCTGAAAACATTTCATAGAACTTTAAAATGAGCGAGAGAGAGAGACAAATCGAGGGGGTTCCACAGTTAATACACTATGAAAACTCGAATAGAAATGATAAAAAAAAGAGGAGGGGGAGGGAGAATAAGAGGGAATTGGCGAGAGTAATAAGTAGTGGATAGGTGGGGGCGGTGCGTGTTGGAGTACACTCTCTCTCTCTCTCTCTCTATCTCTATCTCTCTCTCCCTTCTTCTTGCTTCTTCTTCTCTGTTGCTGCGGTGGGGCCGTATGTGACGGTTGGTTTTCCAAAGCGGTGGTGGTGCCGCACCGCTGTTGAACTCGCCGCCAGTGTCTTCTTGAACGTTAAACGCGATCGACCAACAGAATCGCGTTTATTTCGATTAATTTCCTCCGAAGAACATTATACTATCATTAGTTTTTCTATTTTATTATTTGCTCATTAATCCTAATTAATAAATTAAATAAAAATGTTAGGTACAGTGTTAACTTTATGCAAATCATTGAATCCTGGAATTCAATGAATTCACAATGTTTTCAATAAAAAATAATGATATATTAATATAAATAGGCAATGTTCTTCCGGTTTTACCTGTTCTACGGATTATCAAAATTGAATAAAAAAAAAAGGACTATTTAATTTTGTGACAAGTGATTTTGAAAGTTCTTTAAAGACTAAAATACATTCCAGAAGTTCCTTTTTTTTCTTCTCTTATTTCTGCGAATTAACGAACAGTTTAATAGTATAAGTGTGTTCAATTTATCCCATTAATGAGTGATTGAGGAAAAAAGGAAAACGTCATTATTCAAGTTTTTCGCGCTTTTTTTTTTTTTTTTTTTCATTTTAAATCCGAGAGTTTGAAAATAAGCGCGCGCAAGCCGAATGAGCTGTGCAATGGAGTATCAACAGTTGGTGCCACCACCGGTTCCGGTTGTGTCCCATCAAACCCATCATCCCCAACAGCATCCAAATCAAACACATCATCAACAACAGCAACAACAGGCTGTAGTTGCTAGTGTACCACCCCCACATCCACACATTGTATTAGCGCCTGCGCATCAAACACAACAACCGCCCCCAAATTTGCCACCACCCACAACACACGCGCATCAGGTACATCCACCCCTACCATCAATTCATGATGACAGTACTAGTTCTAGATGGACACAGTATCAGCATATATGGCGACAGCATCAAGTTTATATGAATGGTGAGAATTATTTATGTTTTTTTTTGTTTTTTTTTTTTCACCAAAAGTACAGAGAAGGAAAAAATGTTTTCATCTTCTCTCAAAACACACATGGACCACAATGTGTTTGTTGCGCTCTTTTTTATAGGGGCAGAATGGACCTGCAGCGTCAAAATGATCGAGAATTTTTTTTGAGAGTGCGAAGAACTCGATGGAAAAATTTGAAAAAATTCAACAATAATGCGGAAATATTGGAGCATCTTTCTGAATTTTTTCAGATTTTTTTGAAAACTCCTTCACTGCAAAAAAAATGATGGATGATTTTTCTTTGAAAACCCATTTTGCCCCGATTTTTTCTACTCTGAATTTTTCAACATTTTTCGCCATTTCATAAAAAACTGTTTGAATATAAAAAATTGTTGAAAATTTAATAAAACCGGCGATATTAAAAAAAAATTGAATGTTTCAAATTTGAAAAAGCGTAAACCTTTAATTTTCATGGAAAAAAAGGGAATTTCGTTTCACCTTCATTTTTCCATCGACTAGATCGTCAGTTTATCATTTGCAAAATATCGCATGTCAACTTGACGACCGCATGCATCATGAAAAACAATTTATTTCAGTATTTAAAAGAAAAAAAAAAAATAGGAAAATTCACTGGAAATTGCAATTGAATGAAACAGGATATAACGATGCTTGAAAGTCTGTGTATCTTTATCTCAGGAGTGGATAGGGAAATAATGAGAGGGTAGGGCAGGTATTAGGATAAAAATAATCAAATACGAGCCGATCCCGTTTTGAATTCACATTGTCATCGTAAATACGTTTTTTTTTTCGTCTTTTTTTTGGACAAAGAATAGATTTTATTGTAAAATTCGTTGTTCCTTTTGCCTTTTTAAAATCTATTTTCCGCTTTTTTTTTCTCGTTCTTCTCTAACTATTAATAGGATATATTGTGTTAGAGGCTTTTGACAGTTTTTTAATACGACAAATAGAGATTGCTGAACGATAATGTCCCTGACCTACTGACCGTCACCCTTTCGTGACCTTTTATAAGCCTGTCCGTGTAGTTTGAGCTAATCCGCAGCCTAAACGAAGCCACATGAAGTTTTTTTTTAAGGCATCAGTTAGGAAAAAAAGAATGAATTCTTTTTTTTCTTGCATTTAAATTTCAATTTAAATCCCTCGTAAAGAATATTCATTTTTCGCGGGTAATGACTCCATAATTTGTCGATTGTCACTATTTTATTAATCGTAAAATCAGTTTTTATCCCACTATTTTTATCGTTGTAGCTTCTCATTGGCTCTGGCCTTTCGCGGGCTTCAATTCAAACCTGGCTCATAACCAATAGAATTACAATCTACGAAAATGATTAATAATCGCCTCATTTTTTTTTCGTACTTTATTCAAATGAATAATTTTAAAATTCAAGTAAAAGAATCCACCACGTGGCACTTTTGGCGAGACATTTCCGCAGTAAAAACAAAACGGTATATCGTACTATCGATATTCCATGCACTTTTGTGACGTATCTAAGTCCACAAATGCGTTAATTACGTTAACCACTTCCATTTCGCTCCGATACACTAGTTCAGGTAGAGCCATTTTCTCAAGTGCGATAAATACAAAATAAGTGCAAAAAATAAGGCGAATAAATGAAAGTGAAAAATGATAAAGACTCAGTAGATTTTTACGATAATTTGCATAAATTAATGGACTATTTGTTTTTTTTTAGAAAAACAATGTTCAAAAAATTATCGAGGAAACTAAACGAGATAAGGCGATTTCACCCGATTCCTTTTTTTTTTTTGGAGTTCTCGAAATTTTCTACAAAAAAAAGCGAATAAATTGAAAGTGAAAAATGATAAAGTCTGAGGATATTTTTACGATAATTTTTATAAATTATTGTTTTTTTTTGGTTTTTTGAGGAAAACGATGTTCAAACAATTATCGTGGAAATTAAGCGAGATAGAGCGATTTCACTCGAATCCTTTTTTGGAGTTCTCGAAATCTACAAAAAAAAAGCTCTCGTGACAATTTTCTCAAGTGCGATAAATGCGAAATGATAAATGTGGAATAAGCGCAAAAAAAACGGCGAATAAATGAAAGTGAAAAATGATAAAGTCTAAGTTGATTTTTACGATAATTCTCATAAATTACTTGACTTTTTTTTTAGAAAAAAATACGTATTCTTTATTTTCATCTCATGTGGCCCAAAAAAATATGAAAAAAAAAATGGAGAGATGAGATAAGCATGTTCTCGAGGTGTCCGCTTGTACCTAACCTTTACAAACTTGCATTAGTATGTGTGTCTCTCTTTTTCTCTCTGTATGTGTGTGTATTTGTGTGGGCTGTGATTACTTTCTCCAACGGGGCGAGCTTGCCTGATTCTCGTCCAGCACTCTCACAGGAGTTTTGCCGCACCTCCCCCTGTGAAACTCCAAAGAACTGAGACCAAGAAGACCTCTTCTCTTCCGGGTTTACAAAGCGAGCGGATAAACGACTACATTTTCGCCAGCAGCGTAAACGTTTTATTTTTTTTGAATGTTTTTTTTTCTTCTTTTTATTATTTGCTCGAAGGCACCTGAGAGCACCAACGCATTTTCTCTTTTTCCTTTATCTTAATTTATAAGAATTTTCATTTCAATCACTGCGAGTGGACAAATTTCATTTTATAAAATCACTGCGAGTGGACAAATTACCATTTCTCTTTATGAATAATTTTTTTTTTCTGGTCGAATTGACGATAAATTTGTACAGACACACAAATGTACATGACGCTTATACACTACAACTTTGTTGATTATCCTGGTGAAAAACCGGTCTATTTATTATTTATTTATTTCCGTTTTGTTAATGAGAAAATTTCACTTCTCCACATCTTTTTTCCGAATTTTTTTTTTTCGCAACTCAAGACAATTCAAATTTCATGTTATCTCTGGGTTTTTTTCTCCATTCGGAGCAACTTGTGACTAAAAAAAAAAATGTTTAATGAAAAAAAGAAAAAAAATAGGGGAAACAAATATAAAACTCAAAACATGTGTGTGCGATATGAAATATTAAAATTTTATCGCAGCTGTATCAACATATACATACGGGTTTTGAGCTTCTAAGCATTGATCACAGTATCTAAGAATCGAGGAAGAAATAACAAAGCTTATTATTTTCATTAAATCTTAAAAAAAAAATAATAATAATAATAATTTTAAAAAATAGAATCAAGGGAATCGAGGGATTTTACCTGAATAATTCATTATTTTTTGAGGAAAAAAGAGGCACTAATAGATTTTTCATTATTTAAGGTAGTATGCTATACTGCACATGTATATATAGGCTTTTCGTGGAGTGTGTGTGTGTGTGCGTGAGACCCACTTAATTCGAGCGTTGGTGAAAGCGAAAGTCATGTGACTTCCTAGTCAAACGAGGAAGCAAGAGTACCACGATGCGGGAACACGCACAGTTAGCTACATAATAATTAATTGCACCGTGGAAATCAAGCCAATTCTTTTTTTTTTTCTTCATTCTTTCTTTCTTTTTTGGCTTCCATCATTCTTTCTCACTCTTTTCCGTTGCTCGAGTTCCGCATAAAGTTGAGACAGATACGAATTTTATTTCCATATTAAATAAATTAATTTGCGCTTTTTTTTCATCGTAGATAACACTTGGCGAATAATATCGGGAATGAATTCATAAAAAAAAGATAACTTTCAATTTCATGGGATTTTTCGTATTCTACTCAGGACAGTCAATGTCTTGGAACTTTAGAAAAAAATTATTTAAAAAAAAATCATTTATTTTGAGAAAAAAAGTCATTTTTTGGGGGGAATTAACATTTTTAGAGGCATTACACTATTTTTTATTGCTGTGTTATTCTTCTCCTGTAATTATAGCTCAAAAAATCATATTTCTATTTGATGAGTCAATATTCAAACAAATAGTTCAACAAATGATAAAAGTCTTCTGAATATTAGAGGATAGAACAAAAATATCGAAAAAATTCGAAATTGAAAATTAAATGGTACTTTTTTTTAAAGGGATCTCTAAATTGAGTAGATTTATCGAAAAAAGTCAGGATACCTTTTTTGTAGCTCTCGAAATTCTCTACAAAAAAGGTGTCTTGATAAATTCTCTTCAACCTCGCCCTTCACGAGATATCTATCAAATCTTCGAAAATCAGAAATTTTAATTAATTAATTAACATTAACTCGTATAATGAAATGAAATTTCTCAATAACAGAATTACTCAGGGATTGATTCCCAAAGATTTTAACGATGAATTTCATCAACAATGCCTCCATTGGATTTTCTACAATTGACAATCATGAATGTGTGAAGACAAAGCGAACGATACTACCAATTTCAGAGACAGATTTAATTGTCCGTATAATTTTATCGTCTCATTATCCCACATTCTCTTTAGTAATAACTGAATAACTGATTCTCATAATTCATAATTGACAATTAAGAAAAAAAAACCCACTCCATTATTCATGCACACAGATCGATCTGTCCATAGAAATAAAAAAAATATAAATAAGATCAATTCTTCTAATTCTCTTTCTCTCTCTCAGTTTCTTCATCCATTTTCAGTTTTCTCAGTCAAACACAATTGAGGTCAAGAGAAATTTTTTAATTTCCGGGTTCCACTCAACGGACCCTCGTATCTTTCTTCTCTTATTTTTTTTTATGACACCTCAATTTTTTTTTCGTTTCAATACTTTAATCATATCCCACACACAAAACTATCTAATGCCTCTTTCTCTCTTTCTCTTTCTCGTTTGTATGTGTGACCGAAAATGAATTCGGACCATACGATTCTTACTTTCTAACTAAAGTGAGCTCCTTCTTTTTTTGGCCAAATTTTTCACTTTTTTGGGTCAAGAGAGGAAAAAAGGAGGGAGGGGGGACGACAGTAGGGTGAAAGGAGGCCGTGAGTATCCCCGAAATTCTCTGCTTCTCTCTTCTTTAATTTCGTTTGGGCCCACTCAATTTGAAAAAAAAATACTTCGAGGATTTACTGAAATAATAAATAAATTCAAGTGTTGTTAAATTGGAGTAATTCTTTTTTTTTTCGTCATTTTCCTCAAATGTCTTGAAAACTAAGCGAGATAGGGTGATTTGACCTGTTTCTCCTCTTTCCCTTTCTATAGCTCTCAAAATTCCCTACAAAAAAGGATGAGGATTAAAAAGGCGTATCTCCAGCGGTTTCTGAGATATTTTCTAAAAATCACAAATGTTACGTTTTCGCTACTGAATTCTTAGATACATTCTATGAAAGTGCTCTCCAAAACTATCAGGTTTAGAGAAAAATGTCAAGAGAACTTTTTTGTAGCTCTTGAAATTCTCTACAAAAAAGGTCTCTTGACATTTTTCTCTAAATCTGATAGTTTCAGAGATCTCTTTAGTTCTTATTAGCTGCATTTGATTTTTTTCGACTGAATTAAATAAATTTTCAGCAAAATTCAGAAGTTTCTATTAATAACGTGAAATATACATCATCATAAAATAATATTTGAATGGCATTCAGCATCTGCGTCTTACCGATTAGCCTGAGATAAATTATATTCAATATGATGTCAATATTTCTCAGCTGTTCAGAATTATAATTGTAAAAACATGTGTCTATTTAATTTAAACGAATGTAGTCAATTACTAATACATCAGCAAACACTTATTTCTCTCAAATAAGAAAGAAGAAAAAACAATTCAAAAAATTGAAGTTTATAATTTTTCTATAATGTAAAAATGTGCTCATTCACATGCCCAGAGAATGTCAACTATTAAAATTACTAGAGAAAATGTTTCTTTAATTTTTCTTTTTCATTTCAAAAAGAAGAATTTTTCAACCAAACAGAAGAAAAGAAATAAACCATTTCAAAATAAAAATTAACATTAAAATTAATTATTGTGCTGTTTTAATGCGGAAACAAAAGTTGTAGTTACCTTCGCTTTCGTTTTTCCACGGTATTCTCGTCCCCTCCACCTGTTCTCTGACTTTATAAGAAAAAAAAAAAAAAAAACAAGGAATGAAGAGAAAAAAAAACCATGAGACACAACTCAAAATGAAGAAAAAGTCGACTCTCGCCTTTACGCTCCGTTGATTTCTGCTCCGCGTATCTTTTATCCTCTCGTTATTCATCGACTCCAATAAAAATATTGGAAATAAAAAAAATTGAAAAAAAAAACATCAATTCCTCAATCAACCTGCACATTAAAAGGAAAAAAAAGGAATTATGATCGATGAATTATTTTCTTTTATTTCTAAAAAAAATGCCTTTAAAATAAATTGAAAGTCCCCCGAATTTACGGAAATTGTAGCATCAATTACATTTCCTGCATTAACCCTATATATATATATATATATATATATATATATATATATATATATATATATATTTATAAACGTTGTACGAGTCTCACAGCGTACAAAATACTCCTCGAAGGCCCCTCGAGCAGGGGAAAGTGAGTCTTTGCACAACTTTCACTAGTAAGACTCAGGCCAGTAGATATATACACTGTATATATCTACATAGGTATTCTCACAAACATATTTTTCCTCAATTTTTACGTATTTTTCAACGATCCCATACCCTTTCCCCTTTATCCCTCCTCCAAAACCCATTCACTTCTTCCTAAAAAAAAAAAAAAAAAAAAAAAAAAAATTCTCATCTACAATACTTTGAATTGAAGAATAAATAATAAATAATTAAATACACATTAGATTCACTGTAGAACACGAGATACACAATAGTTGTGTGTATAGTTATTGGTGATCAGAAACGGAGAGTGTTCAAGGACGCCTTCCTTGAGGCACTTGTCGTCTCGTTCCGCGTTCCGCCTTTTTTTTTCAGTTAATTCGCATCATCATACTAATAATCATACACTCCCATTACTTTCAATTTTCCACCCTCTTAACCGTCCCCCCCCCCCCTCCCCCCTCCTTCTGCCACTGACTCATCCAGAATTTTTGCTCTTCAAGAAAATTTTACCTTACACTGAGAAAAAAAAGGATTCTAATCTCAAATAAGGTTCCATACTTGTAAAAAGTAGTAGTAGGTAGGGGGGGGGGGGGGGGGCGTCTTTCAACAAATTGATTTTTTTTAGATTAACAATATAATTGTGATTTTTTTTTTTCAATTCAGGATGATTGGGAGGTACAATCGGAAAAAAGTTAAATTTTGGCATAAAATCGTTAATAACAATTTATATGAGATGAAATCCTCAAATCTGGTCCAGTGAATCTGTAAAGAATGTAATGAGGACTAGAATAAGCCCTAGAAACAAAAAATTGATTGAAAATTGAACAATTTCCATTATTTTTTTTACATATTTCTGAAATTTTTCACGATTCGAAAAAATGTAAAAAATAATCAAAATGTTTCAATTTTCAATTGATTTTTTTTTTCCAAGACTCATTCTATTTCTCATTACATTCTTCACAAACTCACTGAATCAGATTTGCAAATTTCATCTTGTATAAATTGATATTAACGATTTTATACAAAAAATTAACTTTTTTTACAATTGAACTTCCCAAAAATCCTCCACAAAGTTTGGACGTCAAATATCCAAAAAAATTGATTTGAGCTAAAAGATATTGATGATTAACTGTTTTATTATGTTAAAATTGATTATTTAAAGCGCAAGAAGTGTTCAATGCCCCCCCCCCCCCCCTCTTCCCTAATATTCGCATGCTTGTTTAGCAAAATCGAGATAATTTACTTTCGCCAAATGAATTTAATTGAGTGGAGTTATTTTTTTTTCAAGTTTATGAATTCTGTTCTAAAAAAGTAAAACCGGAAAAATCGAATTATCTTAGTGATTCATTCTCACGGAACTATCTCAGAAACTAAGCGAGATGGAGCAATTTTGCTTGAATCCTTTTTTTTTTTTGTAGAAGATTTCAAGAGTTACAAAAACCATGATCCTGAAAATAGCAGACATCTTACAATTTTTAGTCTTTTTTCTTCTCAACAGATGAAGTATTTTTAAAAAAATCAAAAATATGCACATGTAGAGAATTTAAAAAACTATAAGTAAAAATTTTAAAAATTTTTTTTTTTAGATAAATTTACTTTTTTAAAAAAATTCTAAAAATTGTCAGATGTCTGTTGTCTTCAGTATCATCAAAAACCTTAGGCTATGAAGGGCCTATCTCCAATAAGTTCAAAAATATTTTCAAGGAATAATTAAACGAAAAAATGAACTTATTCTATTCATTTTTTTTACCTTTTTGTTACTGAATTTTTAAAATTATTATATTCACCGCATGTATTTCTCGTTGAACCATGACTGGATCTATCAAGGATATACGTATGAGATTACATCCAATGTCTTTAAAAAAAAAAAAAAAAAAAAAAGAGAAAACTCAATCTCTCACTTCTCCTTTTATTCTTTATTGTCAAACAAATATTATCATATGCATTGTTAAATTAAGTCATAAATACTTTTTTGCGAAATATACCAAAAGAGTCTTTTTCTCAGGAGAAAAGGCGAGAACATTTAAAAAAAAAAAAAGAGAAGTGTGAGGAAAAAATTATGAAATATTCATTGAAGTGCTAGAAAATACGTCTGATACACAAGATGAGCAGTTACAAAAAGATGACGAAGTGTCCCTCCCCCTCCCCCCCCCTCCCACTCTCTCTCCCTCTATCTTTGACACATAGAAGGAGAGGGGGAGGGGGTAACACTGTGCAGTTAATGCAGTGCCGCTAGTCGTCAGTTAAACAACTAAACAACGACAGAGTACAGGCTCGTAATTTGGTTCAAGGCTAAATATGCTGGTAGAGCCTCTCCGCGGAACTAATCTCCCGTTTGCTAGAGGCGCGTATACCGGCACTACGCTTCAACAGTTGAGTAACAAGCGGAATAGGAGGAACTAAAACTGTTTTATTGTCATTTTGAATAATCAAAAAAAGTTTGCTGCATCAAAATTTGGTTATTTCAAAATTTGAGATTAAATAGTCATTTATAAAATATTGCTATTGTGAAGGTGTAGCGGAGAGAAAGAGAGAGAGAGAGAGACGTTTTTTATTGATATCCTGGAATTTTACAGTTTTCCCTAAGGACACAAAAACACTTATACATTTTTACATTGAATCAAGAATATTACATCGTAACAATAGTCACTATTGAGTGCTTTCTTAGTGTCATTCATTGGCTTTTTGATTTGAGAGAGAGCGAGAGACTAAGAGACATCTTTAACAGAATTGTGAAATAAAGATATTTCTTGATGAATATGATATAATATGCATATAATACGATATATCGTATAGAAAAAAATCAAGATTTCTCAAAAATTTCCAAATTTGAGATTAGTCATTTTTTTTCCGTAAAATAATTTGCTGAAGGAAGGTCGGTGTAGAATATTCATGATTTTCATCATATAAATATATATAGATCTAAAATATAATAAAGAAAAAATATTTTTTTTTTTCAAAAAATGTTATCTCCCTCTTTTTTTTCTCCATTTCCAGTGGAATTTGTTGGGGATAATTTTAATCATAGAAATAATTAACACATGTTTGCATTTTTCGCTATATTGGACAAGAGAGAGTTCTTTATTCATATTATTAGTATTATTAGTATTATTCTACATTTTTGCTTCTTTGTATGAACGCAAGAGTGCGTTACTCCATAATTCTTAACAGAATTTTCCATTGAATCCCGAAATTTTCGTGAGGATTTTTTTTTTCTACTCATTTCTTGAAGTCTCTTTCTCAGTGAGAAAATATCACAATTAATTTTCTATTTCCACTTTTAATCTCGCCCACCATCAGTGTCCGTCACCGTGACGTGACAAGCATGCTCTCGTAGCCTTGACAGTCGACCCATCGTCACACCACTATTCCTATCCGTTCTCTTTAGGCTTAGGAATATTATTTATGAAAAAGAAAAAAAGGAGAAATAAAGAGAAACACTTGGAAATCATTGTGAGCGATGAGGCGCCACCATGCGACACTATTCTGCACTCAACTGATGACGTGCCGATATTTTTTCCTCCATATTTAAAGTTAATTGTTGTAATTAAGATAGTATCCCAGCGAACTCGAGTACTGTTAAATCCTTATTTTTTTGATGCCATATCAAAGATGATATTTTTTTACATTTTCCTGAATTTTTTCATAATTTTTGACCGTGTAGTTCATGAGATATAAATTATCAAAGTTACTGAAAATAGTGGTGGAGGGGATGAAACGCCTTAAATCGGACAGTAATAACGAAATTACTAAAAAACCACACGGTTGATCCATTATTTAAAAACTATTGGCGAAGAGAACAGCATTTTAACTAAATAATAGAAGAAAAAAATATTCAATTCACCGTATAGTTATTGAGAAATTTTAATTAGAAGGAAGTCGTAACTATTTGCCTCTCTCTCTATCTCATGCAAATGATAGGAGATTGATGTAAAGAAAATTCGAGAAGAAAGAAAGATATTCACAAGAAAGATATTCACAAGCTGAAGATATGACTTTTGAGTAGTTTAATTGCCTTTTCGGGCAAATTAAAGGACATTTTCCCCGAATTATCAGCAATTAATTGCAAACTAACCTAGAAATCTCCATTTTTTTCTGTTTTATCGACCGTACGCTATGACACCACCTTAATGGTGTAATTAATTATAGAATACTTTTAATTTTCAGGGAAACAATCTAAAGATGGACCTGAGGAAAAAAAAGATGCTGATGGTGAGCTTTGGGGCAATGTTGAAGCACAGGCTGCCTTTTTGGGTCCAAATCTTTGGGACAAAACACTACCCTACGATGCCGACCTGAAGGTATTGAATCATGTATGTACAAAAAAACAGAAGGAAAAGAGCAAGAAAAATTGAGAATTTTCATATACAATTCTTTAATAACTAAATTTAAAAAAACCCGGAATGGTAAGATTCATTGAGTTTCATTTTGTAAAGAAGTCCTCCACTAAAAAAAAAAACCATTGTAATACAAATAATCAAGTAACAACAAAGTTTGATTTGCTCCAATTTACGTTTATTTATTAGTTAATTTTTTTTCTTTTTATTCCGGCATATCCTTTCATTGTGGCCAGAATTTTTTTCTTTTTTACATTCTTTCGTGCATGCAAGAGTTTGTCAATTACATAACACATCTCATCCCCACTTTTGCATCCTCGTATTTTCCTCCTTCTTCTAATAATCAGAGGGAAGGAGGGAAAATTGTGCTCACGAACGGTAAAAAAATAATGAAAAAAAAATGAACCTGCGAGACTTCCTGGATTCGTGAAAACGAGGAAGCTCTCGAGGTAAACACACCAAACCTGGTTTTCTTTCACGCCAATCTCTCACCACTACTATTTCAATAATATAGAACCGTGTTTATATGCCCAACTAAAAGAAGGTAAAAAACTTTAAAAAAAGGGGAAGGGGTTGAAGGGGGGCTTAGTACCCGCAAAGAAACTGCCAACCAAGCGTCAAGATACTTTCACTCTCTTTGCGGATATCGTCACGCCTTCAACGCGTAACTTCTCGTATATTTCGAGCAAAATGCCTCGTAAATTGTTTTTTTATGTATCACTGAATTTAAGAAATTGTTTCTTTTTTTTATGCTTCCTTTTTTTTTGGATGATTTTTTATAATATTTTTTTTAATTCCCTTATCCTTCTGCGTTTTCTCTTTTCCTGTTTCTTTCTTGATGAGGAATTCTATCTCCAGTGAATGCGAATACGTAGACTCCAAGTTTATAGATGCCCAAGATTTATTATTGCCCACTACTTTCTCTTTTTCATACTCGCCCCCGCTCTGTTTTCATTGTTTATTGTTGTTTATTATCATACTGCATGGATTTTTTTATATCTAATGCTGTAAAATTAATGAATCAAATTCAATGGTAAAGTGGTTAAAGGAGACGAATTTTTGATAAGATTTTTGTTTTTTAAATAATGAAAGTAGCAGAAATTTGCAGAATTTCTTGATTTTTTTTCCATTCAATAAATCAAATAATATATAAAAAATAATGAAAAATATGCACATGTAGATGAAATTGAAAAAACTATACGCACGAATTATTTGAGCATTTTTTTATAATATTATGACGATTTTACTTGTTTAAAAAAAAACAAAAAAAATGTCGAATTTGTGCTAATTTCATTATCATCATTTTTTTATGATAATTAATTAGAAGTTATGGGAAAAAATGGGGATTATTGATGGGAGGAATTGAGATAGAATTTTTCTGATGAGTGCATTGAAAAGCTGAGCAAATTTCAGGGGAAAAACACGTGTGAGAATAATTTTTCGGCGTTTTTTTTGAAAATTCCCATTTTTTTTTGAAGAATATGATATTTTCAAGCAAAATAATTCCATTTCATCACCAGATTTCTTGAAATATCTCGGATAATAAGCGAGATGAAGCGATTTTGCCCGAATCCATTCAAAGAACTATGAAAGCTCCAAAAAAGGATTAGAGCAAAATCGGTCTATCTCGCTTAGTTTCCAAGATATTTTTAAAAAACTGATAATGGAATGGAATCGATTTATCTAGAAACTTTACAATTGTTTCTTTTACAGAAACTGGAGAAGATTCACCCTTTCAATTCCTGACCAAAAAATCGAATTCTCTAAAAAAACGTCAGAAAAAATCTATTGTGGCACATGTTTTCCACCTGAAATTTCTTCAGATTTTCAATGCAATCATCAAAAAAAGTCCATCTCAATCCATTTCATCAGAATGCCTCAAATAATTTTCCAAAAACCCTCTAATTCCTATGAAAATCCCATAAATTTAATTGCATTGAGTCATTCAATGACTATGACATAAAAAATGCGTAATTTCCAGTACAGTTATCGAGAATTATTAATTGAAAGACAATAATTTACCTCTGCCTGTCTTATGTCATTATTAATTGCGATAGTAATAATGAAAAATTGAGATGAACAAAAAAAGAAACATAATCAAAGCATTAAAAAGGCTCAATTAAAAAGCATAATCCTTTATATGTTCACACAAAATTCAGAAAAAAATCTCCTTTCACCATTTTACCATTGATCAAATTGAATTTCTTCAAATCCTCAAGATTATTGCAACTAATTAAATTATTTTTATTCAAAAAAAATTTAGTATGTTGATTTGGATGAGTTTCTCTCGGAGAATGGAATACCAGTTGATGGTGTTGGTGGCGGTGGCCAGGGTACAATGGCTTCTGGACAACTTCACAAAATGAACAACAGTAGTAATGAAGCAACGAGCCATCAAGGACCAGCTGGATTACATCTTGAGCCAATAACAAAACGTGAGAGATCACCATCGCCGAGTGAATGCTGCTCACCAGACACCCTGAATCCACCATCGCCTGCCGATTCGAGTGAGTGAAAAGAAGAAAAAAAAAAAAGGCATTGTGAATATTTCAGATGAATCAATTTTGATCCATCAGTTTTTGGAGAATATATTGGAAACTAAGTGAGATATAGCGGTTTTGCTCTAATCCTTTCTTAATTGTAATATTGTTGGGGGGAGAAAACCCCAAAAAGGATGAGTGGGAGATACAATTGGAAAAAAACCTTAAATTTTTGGATAAAATCGTTAATAATAATTTCTACAATATGAAATTCTCAAATCTGATTTAGTGGATCTCTGAACAATGGGATGAGGGATAGAATGAGCCCTAGAAACAAAAAATTAATTGAAAATTAAAAATGTTTCATTATTTTTTACATTATTTCGAATTTTTCAAAATTTAAAGGAATTCAAAAAATAATGAAAAATTTTCAATTTCTAATTAATTTTCTGTTTCTAGGGCTTATTTTATTCCTCATTACATTCTTCACAGATTCACTGAATTAAATTTGAGAATTTTATCTTGTGTAAATTATTATTAACGATTTTATACAAAAATTCAATTTTTTCTTCCGATTGTACATCTCAATTATCCTTAATGGTCACTCCCAAAAAAATTGAATTAAAGAATCTAGAAATTTTAAGAATTACAGAAATGTTTTGTCTGCTCTGTGCAGACTTCTTCAGGTTGTTAATTTTTATTTTAGAAAATAGTTAAACAATTTACAAATCTCTTTATATTGAACACAATCATAATATTAATTCTTACCTTTTTTTTTATAAATAAATGATCATAAAAATCCTAAATAATTTTTCGAATTTCAATTTCTTTTTTTGTAGCTCTTAAAGTTTTTTTTTACAAAAAAGGATTAGAGCAAAATCGCCCTATCTCGCTTAGATTCCGAGACATTAAAGAAAACTAATGACAAAATGAGATGAATTTGTCTAAAAATTTCATAATGTTAAAAAAAATATAAAAAAATTGATGATAATAATCATGCAAATATTCAATAATCATTTCCCAGAAATAAATATCGGAACAGACACAAAAAAATGATCGGTAACAGAAGAATTTCTCGTTAATTATATTCAAAAAAAAAATGAATTAAATTAATAGAAATAAATAAAATTGTGAAAAAGGACAATTTGGTGAGAGATGCGGATCTCTCGTTCCTATTTCATTTTTTCAGTAAATATGGCCCATTTTAGTCAAATATTATCCGCACTCTGTCGAATCCGTGTTTTGTTTTGCTGAGAAACAGATTCCGGGGACTCATCACGTATACAATATGGCTTGTCTCTTGTAGCGCTCTCGATGGCATCATCGGGGCGAGATTTCGATCCAAGAACCCGGGCCTTCTCAGACGAGGAATTAAAACCACAGCCAATGATAAAAAAATCAAGAAAACAGGTAATTTCAAGCACAATTCATGCATGATCATTGTATCATTTGCTACTTTTTTTTTATTTTTTTTTCTGATATTCTATCATTGGTGTATAGTTTGTTCCCGATGACTTAAAGGATGACAAATACTGGGCACGCCGAAGGAAGAACAACATGGCAGCCAAGAGATCACGGGATGCACGTCGAATGAAGGAGAATCAAATTGCACTGAGGGCGGGATTCCTGGAGAAAGAGGTGAGATGACATTCTTCAACGGAAAATGCAAAAAAAAGGAGTAACAGACTGTTTTTTTTCTAATTATGATGCTGAAAATAGAAAACATCTGACAATTTGTAGTCCTTTTTTTCGGAATAAAATATAAGTAGTGAAGAATTGGGCAAAACGGACCTTAGGTTCGAAATGATTCGAAATTTTTTTTGAGAGTGAAGGAATGTATAAAAAAATTGGAAAAAATTAACAAATAATGTTCACGTACTGGAACATATTCTCAAATTTTTTCAGATTTTTTCATGCAGTCCTTCACTCTGAAAAAAATTCCTGGATCATGTTACTTCGGAGGTCCATTTTTCCCACTTTCCCCTACAGAAGAAGAACGTGCACATGTAGAGCATTTGAAAAACTATGAGTTCAAAGTTTCCCAAAAAAAAAATTTCCAATAATACATTTGTTTAGAAAAATCTAAAGTTCAAAAACGAAATTTCATGAACATTTCTAATTGGATTTTCTCAATTTTCCATTATTTAATTCGATTTCGAAAATTTTCTCATACCCTGATTTTTTTTTAATTCCAATATTTCATAGACTTTTACATTTTAATGATAAAAAATCAATATTTTCCAGAATATGGGTCTTCGGCAAGAGTTGGATCGATTGAAGAACGAAAATATGCTCCTACGAGACAAGCTGAGCAAGTACACAGATGTTTAACCAATGGCTGATGACTGAGGTTTCAACCCTGACGATCAGCAGGGCTTCATACATATTTTTTTTTTTTCATTGGAATTAATGTAACAAAAGTTTCAAATGTGCTGTCTCTTTCGAATGGACTTGAATTCCATTCGTGATTGCAGATAATGTAAATTTTTTTTCCCTTCCTCGCCGCTGTTCTTTCCCATGGAAAACATCACACATTAATTTTGACTTGAGAAAAAAAAAACGAAAATTTTACATTAAAAAAGTTTGATATCACTGAAGAGAAAAAAAATAGTAATAATAACGTAGTCAATTTTATTTTATTTTTTTTTGTTTCTTTTCTTACATAAATCAACGTCGCAGCCTCATTGTACATAGTTTATTATATGTATAGTTAGATTATATGTCATATTGACGTCATATGTTGTAGTATAAAAAAACAATTTTACAGAAGACAAAAAATGAAAAAAATCATGAGAGAAAGATAGATAGATAGAGAGAGAGAAAGATATTAACATAATTGATGAAATTCATTAAAATTACACGAGCGATTTAATTAAGAGGAAGGGATTAATGCCTGTCGACTAGAGTGTGTGATAATTGAGTGAAATAATTGTATGATTGTATTGAGGAATGTGTGTTAACTTCTTTTATTATCTTCGTCCATCGAGAGTGAGTTTCCATTAAAGTGTGAAAATTTCAAGATTTCATAAAAAATTTAACAGGGAAAAAGAAAGAAACTCGAAAGAAAACAAAAAAAGAAAATATTCAATTGGAATGAAACAAAATATTTTAATATAATGTATAAGGTTCATCGATTAATGTGCGCAAGAATGACAGTAGAATTTTTTTTTTCGAAAAACAAGAAGAATAATTTAAAAAGAAGCTATTAAATTTGCACAGATTTCGAAGAATAATGAACTTTTTCTTTTCTGGAGTTACCCAATTGTAGCCTTTTTAGATGAAGAAAAAAAATAATGAGAAATATTTTTATTTGCCCATTTTGTTGGCAACTCTTTAATGAGTTAGAAAAAAAATAAGAGAAGAGAGACGGAATTTGAAGAAAAAAAAAACAAATGTAGAAAATCATTGTACTAGCCTTTTTCTTTTTCTTTTTAAGTTTTTAGATGTTTATTTTGTTTATTGTAATACGTAAAACATTAAGATTTATATTGTATAGAGGAATTGGTAAAACTGGAATGTGTAAATATCTGCTTGAATAATGTCAAATGATCGGATATCAAGGGGTAACATTGTGTTTCGTTCTTAAAAAATTTTTTTTTCCACTTTATGAACAAAAGAGAATAGCAGACATTAAAAATACCAGTTTCTTTATACATACTGTTGAAGAGAAAAGAGTCAAAAAATAAAATCGAGTAGAACAGAAGATTAATAAAAAAAAAAGAAAAGAAATCAAAATAATAATAAAAAATTAGATGCTGTGCAATTGCACACGAAAATTCGACAGAAAAATTGATTAATTAGAAACAAATTTTTTGCAATAATTTCATTTTTCCTCTGAAATGTAGAGAAAAAAGAAAAATGATGATACTAATTCATAATTTTCTGTTGCTTCTTTATTTTTTCTCCATTATTATTCTTGTTATATCTTCGAGAGCCAATTGTGCGCACTATCGAAACAGTTGAAAAAAAAATAAAAATCGGCCTAAAATATTTTTATTTCAAATTGCATTGAAAATTATTTGAGCTACGAGGTGCTTTAATCAGATCAATTTTGTGGAATAACGAGTAGTCAATTTTAATTTGTAAAAGATTCTCTACAATAGATAAAATAAAAGAGACAGAAAGAGAGAGAAGGAAGGAAGTTTATTTGCTATTAACGAACATTGATGAATTATATGAATTAAATAATATTCCTGAAGTAATCAAAGCCCTAGGAAAAACGAAAACACGAGAAATAAAAAATTAATAAATACACATAACGTATAGATAAAAAAAAACATGAAAAATGTATCCGATCCGTAACTAAATCAGATCAAACAGTGAGAGAACAAAGATGAAAAGTGCGCTAAAAAATTATAGAGTGAAAGAACATAATGTTTATCTACGCAAAAAAAAACTTTATTGTATCACCTTCGTAAAAAAAAAAGAATATATGTATTTGTTATTGTTTTAAATCGAATATTTTATTTGAAGAACTTCCCGCAATTTTTCAATTACAATTAAGGTAGTACCCTGAGTACGGTCGATAAAACAGAAAAATATGAGGATTTGTAAGTTGCTAATCAATTGTTGATAATTCGGGAAAATGTGCTTCAATTTACCCGAAGAAGTGATTAAACTATTCGAAAGTCATATCATCAGCTTGTGAATATAATTTTTTTTTGTTTCTCGAATTTTTTTACATTACTAATCTCCTATCACATGCATGAGATAGAGAGAGAGGCAAATACTTACGACCACCTTCTAATTAAAATTTCTCAATAACTATACGGTGAATTGAATCTTTTTTTCTTCTATTATTTAGTTATAATGCTGTTCTCTTCGCCAATTGTTCTTAAATAATGGGTCAACCGTGTGGTTTTTTAGTAATTTCGTTAATTCTGTCCGATTTAGGGCGTTTCATCCCCACCACTGCTTTTTTCAGTAATTTTGATAATTCATATTTCATAAACTACACGGGCAAAAATTATGAAAAAATTCAGGAAAATGTGAAAAAGTATCATCTTTGATATGCCATTAAGAAAATGAGGGATTCAATGTACTCGAGTTGAATTAAATTGAATTATATTTGTCGGCAAGTTAGATTACCTGAGGTACTACTGTAGTCAAATTGCTGATTATTTGAATCTCTTTTTCGAAAAAACACTTTCCTCTACTTTTAATAACTTTTGAAGTTAGCTTCTATGGATATCCTCCGAATTAATATTAGAAAACTTTCTGAGTGGAAATGAACTGACATCAATCCATGAAGTTTCAATGTTAAATTGCTAATGATGCAGGAATTAATTATTGTTTTCGCAAACAAGTTTTTTTTTGCATTTCAATGACAAGCAAAGTTCTTCTGGAAAGAATTCTTCATTCAAAGAAGCGAAATGAATATTTTGCCATGATTTCTTTCAATCTAAAAGACAATTCTCTCAGTTCAAAGATATTTGCTAATTAATCAGCATTTTTTTCGTTATATCTCTCTTTATCGCGCGAAGACAAAAGCTCCTAACAATTCTTCACAATGAAGCATTGTATCTCAACATTATTCCTCATATTTCCAACGCAAATGCATGAAACATTAAAGTGACGAAATAAAACGAACTAAACACGTTCAATAAATGAATAAATCACAATGAAAATCTATTTTTTTCATTTGCACGCCCATATTACAATGAAAGAAGCAAAAAAAAATTTAATCACACGATGACAGTGCAGATGACTTCACTGATACGAAAGACAGTATTTGATTATATTTGTGGTGGTATGAATGAGTGAATAAGAGTACAATAATTATGAATATGAGACAAGGATATCAGAGCCTCATTCCAAAGTTTAATCCTATCATTAAGTACTTGGACGCTTCGAATGACACAAGTATCAATGTGTAAGTACCATTGATTCTTCACTTCATACACTTCGTTCCCCACTCTTTCTCTCCTTCTTAGGCAGATGGTTCCCCACTCTTTCGCATTCGATAGAAAAAAAGGCATCTCGAAGCCGGCTACCGGCATACAGTCAGTGCTGGTCGGTAAATTCAAGCAGTTATTAATATAGAATCGTCATGTTCGTCAAGGCCATTCTGGGACTTTTATTAGCGATTGGAGCTTCCTATTATTTCATGTAAATACTCTCAATTCTCAGTACATTAATCGAGTTTTTATTATTTTTAAATCTCATGAATTTAATTGAATTGTATTTAGAGGTCCAATTCTGCACGATGGGCCTCAAGCGGTACCAAAACTACCGGAGAATAATTGGGGACCAGCTGGAGTCAAAGAGGACACTTCAATCAGACCATTCAAGATCAATGTTCCCAATGATGTGAGTGTCTGCGCAATTATCTTCTTATCTACTTATTTATCATGAGAGTTTAATCATCACAGCGCCATGATTATTTTTTTGATGAAACTGTATTTTCGTGCGTTTATCAGGTAATTGAGGATCTCAAGGACAGATTATCAAAGACTAGGGAGGTGAAACCGTCTCTGGAGAATACTGGATGGACATACGGAATTTCTGGGAAATTCTTGAAGACTGTCCTTGAATACTGGAGGAATAAATACAATTGGAATAATCGACAGAATTTGCTGAACAAGTATCCTCAATTTATCACAAGAATTCAAGGTCATCATCTTATATAGTCGCTATAATTCTGTGATGTTCATCTCTTTCGTAAAAAATATGAAGTTTCCAGAAAAATGTATTCTATTTTATCACCAGTTTTTTCTTCATCTTGAAAATTAAGCGGAGTGAGGTGATTTTATCCTAATCTTCTTTTGTAGAGAATTTCAAATGCTGCAAAAAGAATTCAGGGGAAATCACGCTATCTCGCTTAGTTTTCAAGATTCCTTAAAAAAAACTGATAGTGGAATGAAATCGATTCGTTTGAAAACTTCATAGTCGTCTTTTTCGCATATTTTAGGGCTCGATATTCATTATATTCATGCAAAACCAACGAAGACTGTACAGAATGGAAAAACCCTCAAAGTTCTTCCACTTTTGCTCGTTCATGGGTGGCCTGGATCTGTTGTTGAATTCCAGAAAATTATTCCCATGCTGATAACTCCAAGGGACAATGCTGATTTTGTTTTTGAAGTTATTGTACCATCACTACCGGGATATGGCTTCTCGCAGGCTGCTGTTCGTCCGAGTCTTGGACCGGCTCAGGTAAGTCGGGGATCGAGAGTCAGGATTTTATTAGAATACTTGTAATGCGGTTTCGAATGTCACCAGATTGCCGTTATTTTCAAAAATCTGATGAGCAGACTAGGATTCGAAAAGTTCTATACTCAAGGAGGCGATTGGGGCAGTGCAATTACTTCAAATATGGGAGTTCTATTCCCAGAGAGGTATTTATCTTCATCTTTTTGTAATGGATCTGCTTACAATAGGGGGAAATGGCATATTTTTGATCATGAAAGATGTCAGTTTCTCCCCTTTCAATTTAGTTCAGAAAAGGACATTTTTCCGAAAAATCAATCTTGATAAAAAACATTCATTTGATATTTCTTCAACTCTGCATTGGAATTACCAAAAACCTGCTATTTCGGAGACCTTCCCTAATTTCAATCATTTTCCACGAAGAAAGCCAACTTTTACGAATTTTTTTTTTAAGTTTATGGTGAATTGTGTTCACAGAGTCTTGGGTGGACACCTAAATATGTGCTGGGTCATGGGTAATAAGGCATTCTTCTGGCAATTGGTTGGTACTGTCTTCCCATCATTGGTGGTAGATTCCGAGCACCACTCGAAGATGTATCCTTTGAAACATCATTGGTCCAGGTTGATAGAAGAAGCTGGATACTTTCATATTCAAGCAACCAAACCCGACACAGTTGGTAAGTATTGCCGTAAGCATTGAAGAAAGCAAAATTTTCGGAGGCATCATTCGAGCCTGGAGGGGCATCCTCGATTGGCTCCGAAGAAACCCGGAGATATCTCTCGAGCAATTAATTGATTCACTTACCGGTAGATGCTACGACTGGTGTCAAAAAAATCGAAAATCCAGAATTTTCGTTATCCTCATTAAATTTTGAAGACGTCGAAAAATTCATCAGCGATTCTATCGCAAATATCTTTTAATGAAACAGTCTTGAGCGAGAAGCTCAAGTGGCCTTTTTTTTGTAGACCTCAAAATTCTCTACAGAAAAAGCTTCTCGACATTTTTTTCCAAATCTCCATCAAATTCGTAGATCTATTGACTCAATCATTGTCTCTCATCCAGGTGTTGGTCTCAACGATTCTCCAGCCGGCTTAGCAGCTTATATCCTCGAAAAATTCAGCACCTGGACAAATCCAGAGTACAGATTCCGTGATGACGGTGGATTGCTTGAGAAATTCAACCTAGACGAACTCCTTGACAACATCATGGTCTACTGGATAACAAATTCAATTCAAACAAGCGTCAGGCTTTACGCCGAGGCCTTTAGCTCCGAGAACCGCCAGAAATTCGATGAGTAAGTTGCCATTGTTATCCCTCGAAACAATGATCTTTATTCATCAAAATTATCATGACTTTTTTCTCCTTCACAGATTGCATTCCCATGTTCCAACAGCTTGTGCAGTTTTCCCCCACGAAGTAGCTTATGTCCCCGAGAAAATAGCAAAACTGCGCTATAAAAATCTGATTCAATTCACTCATCTTCCACGTGGTGGACATTTTGCTGCTTTTGAAGAACCGGAACTCGTAGCCGAAGATTTCTGGAAATTCATTGGGCGTGTTGAAGCAATGAAATCATAAAATTATCAACAGCTAGCAAAGAGTATATCGCTGAGCATGTTAATAAAAACATATATCCTTTTCTAAATTATTGTCTTGCATTAATTCTTAAGCATCACGAAAATCAAATTGAATGATATTTGTCTACTGAATTTAATATAATTTGTCATCAAATTGGGTTATATTTGGCGCGAAATGCTATCGCGTTGTTTGATATTCTGTGGGCTCTCAAATACTCGATAACTTTGAAATTATGATATTTATCTGCCACGGTCCTTGAGTTTATCATTTTACTTAATTCTGTGCGGGACTGGGTCTTTAATGCCTGCTTGGCGCTCACTAATAGTATATTAGACAACGAGTGCGGAAAGCGCCGTATTACCGAAATATGGTTTTGATCCTCTTTCCCAACGAATGTATAATATCGATACTTCGTCTGTCTACTCAAGATGTTGTTTACTCGGTTTTCCAATATTCCACAAGCTAAAACCGGACGATCAGGGGAAGGGTCACGTCATTCGCCAGATTTTTCCGAAAATCTTCCTTCAATCGCGAGTCCAATTCATATTTCTCTCTTTCTGAGAATATCTGCTCTCTATAGTTCTGTGGAATGTTCAAGATAGTATCTACTTGGTTCTCTAATATTCCACTAATTCCAAACAGAAAATGAGTGAAATGGCTCAGGCCTAGAGATGCGACGAAAAAAATGGCCGGTCAGTTTACAAGAAACTGACCAAATCATAATTACTGATCGTTTTGGTAAAAAAAAAAATAACTGAGTGTTCTGTCACAAAGCTGACTAATTGATTTTATTACGGTCAGTTTTTATCTAAATGGATTCATATAATTCGGCAATTTATTCAAAGATTCACTAGTACTTTGTTGCATGATATTTGATTGAAATAATTTCCATAGTTTATATGCAGAAATATATATTCAGGAGATATAGAGAGTTTTATATACAAAATTGGATGGAGAACTTTGGAAAGTATAAATCAGTAGTGAAGAAATGAAATACGATGAGTGAATTTTCCTGCCATTTATCTATCAGGAATATCTCAGAAATTAAGCTAGATAGTGAAATTTTTGGGCGAATTTTTCGATAGAAAAGCATCACAGCTGCAAAAAGTCCCTTCAAAAATCTCGCTATTTTGCTCAATTTCAGAGATATTTTAGTAAGAATGAGTATGAAAATGAATCGATTCGTCTTTTTCCCCCTCTTCAGTACGTAAATCGGTAGGTAAAATTCAATAAAGGAATTTTGTTAATACAGGATTCTTTCATTCTTTGCTTGTTAAGAGTAAATACAAAAAAAAATCGAAAAATCACCGAAAATGACCGGGGCTCAAAATGACGAATTTCTGATTGGCTCATTTTATTACTGACCATCTGAAGAAATGACGGTAACTTTGCAACTATATAGACGAATTTCTGATCACCTGATTTTATTACTGACACTCAGGAAAAATGACGGTCGTTTTGCAACGGGAATGAACGGTCAGGTCAGAAACGGTCAGGAAATGGTAAGTTCACCACTCACCTGACGCGTTTCAAAAACTACCGTAATTTCGCATGTCTACTCAGGCCATTTGCCAGATTTAACCAAAAATTTCCCTTCAAACAGGATTCAAATTCTCTCCGCCGATAAACGTCTGATATCAATCGTCTGAAGTTAAGAATTTGAACTATTCCGCGAAGATTGACGAGAAGGAAAAAAAAAACAAATACGATTATTTGGTAGGAAAAATTAGAAACTCGGCCTTTTCGATTTCCATCAATGATTTTGATCCGAATTCGGATGCGAAACGGCCAAGTTTCTGATTTTTCCTACCAAATAATCTTCCATCAAATCGTATTTGTTTCTTTTCCTTCTCATCAACCTTCGCGGAGTGGTTCAAATTCTTGGCTGCTCAGAATTATCTCGTTCTTTCTTTTTCAAAGAGATGGATTCTCTGAAACATGTACTTGGCCACGTTTTTTCCTACAGAAACTTCAGTTTCTGTTTTTCCTCCAGATTTCATAGTTTTTTTTAATTTTTTGAAATTTATCCTTCATAAATTCCTGAAAATCGATAATGACTTACCAACGAATGGTAATTTTCTTTATCGATTCTCAGATCTTATTCCGATATTATCGATAGACTGATCAAAGAGTGCACACTGCAAATCCAGGGGTCTCATTTTGAGACCCCAAGAGTCTCATTTTGTAGACACTTTTGAGATCCCAAAGGGGTCTCATTCTGAGACCCCAAGGTGTCTCATTCTGAGGCTGAGTTTTTCATTCGTGTGCTAGCTAATCTGGAGATTAGCTAGCCCTGTGTTAGCGCCATTTTGGAGACTTCGGATGTATGCGCCATCTTCGCAGGTAAAGCTTCAATGAGACGTAGGCATCATAATCCTCATTAGCCTCCTTCTTGAGATATTTCTTTCAGTGATTTGTATTGTCGCCTCTGACCGTCAGACGGCGCATACGTCCAAATTCTCCAATATGGCGCTAACACAGTGCTAGCTAATCTCCAGATTAGCTAGCACACGAATGAAAAACTCAGCCTGAGGCACAGTGGCGGCCGAACTGGGGAATTTGGCGATAATGCAGAGATAAAATTCCCCAGTTATGTAGGATAACGCTCAATGTTAATAATATGAACAATTATAGAATTGAATTCTGAACTCCGCTTAATTATTTGTTGATATTCATCAAAAAATTCGAGACAAAATTTTCATCATCAAAAAAATTTCCATTCAGAAATTCCTTCTATACATTATCTGAAATACGCTGAGAAAAAAAAGTAATAAAAAATATCAAATATTAGTTTTTCCATCGGTCAACTAATAATTAGAGAAATTGTTGGATTCACTGAATTTTTCTCATTTAAACAAATCAATTTTCTAAATTTATTAAATTTCTTTCATCTAAACAAATGTACTGTTTGAATAAATGAAATTCAATAACTTCTTTAACTATTTCGAAAAAATATTTTCTAAGGACCAATGGCACAAATATTTGAAATATTTGAAAAACCAATAGGTTTCAATTTTTCTATGTAACTTATTCTGTTGAAATTTTTTCTATAGAAATTTCTCGGCATAAGTTGCCTCTCCATTCGTTTATTCGTTTTTCATTGAGAACTTCAAACTAAACAAGCCGGGAATTTTTAGTCGAAGAATTTTGAGCAAAAAAAGAGACAGAATTAGTTGTATCAGAAACTTAGACTATTTTTTTTTCTATCCAATTGCTTTATTCTAAATTATGTTTGGGAGGATCGTAGCATTCTCAATAGAATTGATTTCGTACGATGACATTGATTGTCATCGTACGAACGAATTGATTTCGAATCCTGAAATAATTTTTTTTCGTATTAAACTGGGATTATGAATATATTTTCTTCATTAAGAATGATTTTATTAGGTATTCTTTATGAACATTCAACAGAAGCAATGTTAATTTCATAGCAAATTAAATGAAATACATTGCAATCTGAGAGGAAATGGATGAATATGAAGGGATCATTTTGGAGAGATAGTGTCTTATACAGGGTGACGTTTCCACTATTGTTACAAAATAAGTGGAAACGTAGAGTAAAAAATACTGAACATGCTGTCGCAAAAATTAATTTTTTCTAATAATTAACTTTTAAATTATTAATGAAAGAATTTTGCTATTTTTCAATAAAAACGAATAGAATGACCGCCATAAAGATGACAGATCCGTGACATTAACAATTGTCTATAATGCCGGCGTTCAGAGTGAATAAATGACATTTCTACGTTCGGAATATAGCTTCTCAACCTCTCTGCTGTCATTCAAGATTTTTGATGTTTGATCAATTCAAAGATCAATAGAAAAATAGACGATATGTGACGAAATTATTAAAATGAACAGCAAATGACCATTGATGACCTCCTCTCCAATCTTTGATTAAGAATTATTAATTTTTTCTTGCATAATTATTTCCCATAGAAAATAATTTTTTGATGTAAAAGATTCATACAATGAATGCGACAATGTTTGCAACAATAAATGCGACAATCAATGCAACAATTTATGCGGCAGTCGGTGCAACAATGGATACGATCGTTGCATTAATTGTTGCATTTACTGTCGCATTTATTGTTGCATTAGTTATTGCAAACATTGTCGCATTCATTGTATGAATTTTTTACATTAAAAAATTATTTTCTATGGGAAATAATTATGTAAGAAAAAATTAATAATTCTTGATTAAAGATTGGGGCCATATAAAGATGGGGGGTCATCAATGGTCATTTGCTGTTCATTTTAATCATTTTGTCATATATCTTTTATTTTTCTATTGATCTTTGAATTGATCCAACATCAAAAATCTTGAATGACAGCAGAGAGGTTGAGAAGCTATATTCCGAACGTAGAAATGTCATTCATTCACTCTGAACGCCGGAATTATAGACAATTGTTAATGTCACGGATCTGTCATCTTTATGGCGGCCATTCTATTCGCTTTTATTAGCCGAAAAATAGAAAAATTCTTTCATTAATAATTTAAAAGTTAATTATTAGAAAAAATTAATTTTTGCGACAACATGTTCAGTATTTTTTACTCTACGTTTCCACTTATTTGTAACAATAGTGGAAACGTCACCCTGTATATTGATAGTAAGGGCATTTTTGCTTAATAATAATTTGTTTGTTCAGAAAAATATAAAAAATTGTTCTATTTTTCTTTTCGTTATTCTTTTAATTTTTTTCCTTTTTTCCACCCCAGTGAACTTAACGTCACGTCAAAGTGTCAATAATGTTAACAAATAAGAATAGCAATGTATTGGAGCAATAAGTTATTTTTTTTCTTGAAATATATTAGATTATTGAAAAGGGAGCAGCCCTGTGGAGGGAGGTGTAACGATGTACTATGTAGAGAGCCGAGAGGCTATACAAGGAACAAATAAATAATGATCAAATTTTTCAAGATTTAAAGGGATGTGAAAAATAATAAAAAAAATTCAATTTTCAATTAACTTTTCATTTCTAGGGCTCATTTTATTCCTCATTACACTCTTCACAGATTCACTGAATCAAATTTGAGAAGTTCATCTTGTATAAATTGTTATTAACGATTTTATACAAATAATCAACATTTTTAAAAGTATGGTTCGTTCCAATTTCAAAATTTTGTGTGAGCAATCACCAGATTGACGATTTATTTACCGCTCGAATATTTAAAAAAAATTGCGCATATGTTGACAGCTTTCCCAGATAGCAAAACGTGCGGATACACTGCTATTTACCAGCAAGTTTAAATTTTCTTCTGCACCAAAATTGTCGATGATTTGCCGCTAGTTTGTCAACATAAAGACCACATATGTAGGCGATAACCTCTCAAGTTATCACCAAATTTAGCCCTAAATTTGCCGTAAGAATTTGAAGCTAGAATGCGGATGTCAAGGTCTATGAAAATGCTGTTAAGAACAGCGGTAAATTTGGAGCAATGTGATAAATATTATTGTCACTTTTGAAAAAAAAATTCGTTAACATTAACTGTGCAGAAAGCAATTGTCGATGATTGTTCTGCAGATAAAATGAGCAGAATGAGCCGATTAAATCAGCGGCTAATTTGCGGATAGAATCTAAGTAAAATTAGCCGATAAAATCAGCAGCAGATTTGTGAATAAAATTGGCGTGTAATCGCCATTGAATCAGTATAGATAAGTCCACGGAAGGAACGGGCTCATTCTTAAAAATGCAGGCATCGGCCTTTGACATCATGATTCCAGTCCAATCTCTGAATAAGATCCCCCAAAAGCCATAGAAATCTACTGCTTCCTATTGTGTTTAAGGTATCTTATACGGAGATTGGATTGTTATTGTACTTCTCGAGAAAACAGACGACTGGAATAGATGACAGACAAATCGAATTGTTTTCTTCACTTATTCACAATGTTTTATTTTTCAAGAATAACAAGTTACATTAGTACCGACTCAATCAATGAAGACTTCTTTGTCGTTCTGCTCTGAGATGACTTTCCATGATAATACGGGATTCCTGTTTGATTATTTAAGGTAGTACCGCCGGTACTCGACTGACCGTTCCGATAGGAATAAAGAAAAAGGAAATGATAGAAAATGATGTGTGAAACATTTTAAACTCTTGAAAATGTACTTTTTGTAGTTTCTTTCCCTCTCTTACTCACTCGGAATGCTATCTAGTGCGTAAATACTGCATGATTCAAACGAGATACTATAACCACTGACTAGGGCAGTATCGGCGGTACGACGTTAAAAATAGTTCTTCCGAGATAGAACAATCAGGCGTGCGTTGGGATATCTAGGAGCATGTATTTCCCCACATCATCGCCACATCAATGAAATTGACTCCGTATTAATATATCGTCAAGTCTGTTAGAAAGTTCATGCCAAAATCGAGGGATTGGGTGAATCTCAAATAGTTCAGATTGTACAAAATTATCAATTCTCCCACGTACACGCCAGAAACATTCACGGTGCTCATCAATATTATTAATCATCTGCGCGAATCATCTTCGATGTAGACTCAAATACAAAGCGAGGAAAACTGATGACTGTCAGAAATTAGATATTGGTGTGATTTTTAGATGTTTTACATGATATAAAGATTCATAAGGTAAGGGCACTAGTACCTGCTCACTATCCGATTCGGTTCCCAAAAATTCGACGGTAAAAATAATTCTATTGATTAGAAATGTGCATATCGTTTCCGAAATTATTATTAGATGTTTCTAGATATAGAATAATTGAAATTTCCAGTTATTTGATGGAATTAATTGATAATTTTGAAGTTTGAGAATAATTTTGCGCTTAGCCCAGTACCTGCTCATGAAAAAGTGAATGTAACTAGTAGTGGATCAGTACGTTACCCCAATACCTGATCACTGAAAAGTATTTGCAGCAAATAAGAAAAAAAATGCTATTCAAATGTATGATTTATTAAAAATACGTTTAATTACATAGAATAATTATAATCATCAGTTATCAATTTCTTCCGAAAAGAAGATATGACTGAAAAGACAATTGAACAGGAAGAAATGCGGTAAAGATACAAAATCATGAAAAATATGAAAAAAACAGCAATAAATGAAAAAATTGTAATTAATTAATTTTTGGTTTTTTCATCCTTTTTGCGGCTTTTTCTCCTTGTTCCAATTCTTTCAGCCTCTTCTTCTCTTCCATTTGCTCTTTTTTGAATTTTTTCTTCATTTTCCTTCATTATTAATTTTTCTTCGCAAGCAATTTTGTTTTTTTTGTGCAAGAAGCTGTTCTTTGTTTGCTTTTTTCTTCTTCTGATGGTATTTAATCCACTCTCCACTGCTTGCTACTGCAGGTAATAACGTTTCTATTGTGACAACGCTTAATAAATTGATAATCAAAGTTCAATTATAAAAATTGCCATAATAAGCCATAACGTCCCATCGGGACAAAACACTGAGCAGGTACTAGTTCCGTACATGAAAAATTGAAATTAGTACTAGATCACGATTTATTGAGAAATTAATAATATGAAAGTACTATTTACCTTATCTGATAACACAAATGAACTATTAGAGAATAATAAAAACAACATGAGTACTGTAACGTACCACTTTTGTACGAAAGAACGGAAGAAGTGGATGGGTCTTTGTCCACGAACCAGAGAGACTTATATTTAAAGTATTAAAGAAGGTAGTCGACACCAGCGAGTTTTATGCTCAAAAGAAACTGATTTATTTTCCTTTTTAACAATTTGATTTCTTTTTAGAAGGAGGAGCATTTATCCTCTTTACAATTATTCTTTTTCTTATATTATATTTATCTTTATAATCTTATGGCTAATGGAATATGAAAGTTTTTTTCTCTTTATTAAAGTCCATGACGGAAATTTCTTTATTAAAAATTGAATAAACGACGTTTCTTTATTTGGTAGAGTTGTGGCGATGATGAAGTCCTCCACGTTGAAGGCCCGTATCCTCGTAATCCTGGCCCTCGTCCTCACCTGGGGCTTCCTTCGAGGAAGAGGTCTACGGGCTTAACACGTCTCGTTCCTTGCTGTGGAGTAGAGTTTTTATTAGTTGCTAGGAGCTCGTGACTCGTCGCTTGGGTCACTAGGGCCTTTCGCCGTCGTGAAGGATAGGATTTTTTGTAGGACTAGGGTTATACACCGTCGTCCAGGATAAATAAAGGAAAGGAAGTCCTAGGAGCTGCGAGAGCTCGTCGGAACGTTGAATTGTTACTGCCGTGGCTGGCAGAAGCGAACTGAGTTTTCTAGTCGTGGTGGGCTCTTTATATGCCCGATGTAGTCAGCGGCTCCGATCTCCCACTCTGCGGTTTCCCCTTCCTTCGCTGCTAGGCTCTGCGTTGATTGGCTGCTGCGTTCTGGACTTCGGATTGGCTGCTGCGTTCTGGACTTCGGATTGGCTGCTGGGCTCCGGCGGCTGCCTCGATGTTCTTTGGATGATGTCAGGAATTTAGGCTAAGAGTTGCCTCGTCGCCTGGAAGGTTCACTAGGGCTTGCGCCGTCGTGAGGAGTCACCTTCACTTCACTAGGGCTGTTCGCCGTCGTATCGCTTAGGTTCAGAGGAAGGGAATCCTAGGAGTGTTTAGCTCGTCGGATAGGAGAGGTCCTTCCACTACCGCTGGCAGAGGAGAAGTGACTGCGGTCCGTGTTGTGGGCTCCATATATCCCTGCCGCGCGGCCCGCAGTCAACCGTTTACCCCCACTCACTGTCCCTCAGCCAATAGGAGGCGCGCTTGTTTCTCCCCCCCACTCTTCATGTCTCCGCGTTTATTTC
This sequence comes from Aleiodes leptofemur, assembly GCA_963942555.1. Lineage (NCBI taxonomy): Eukaryota > Metazoa > Arthropoda > Insecta > Hymenoptera > Braconidae > Aleiodes > Aleiodes leptofemur. Next base: position 14,609,589 of record OZ012612.1, read on the forward strand.
TGGTCTTTATTGACCGTTACAGTACACATTAGTTTCATTAAATAACGGTCAAATATGAAATTCGCGTGGAGTGTCACCTTCGTTGATCGACTTAGCTCGATGCGACAACTGGTGAAAACTGCCAGAATGAACGACGGCCGTTTGGAAATTATTTAATGCTTTTTCAAAGAAAAGTATAGCAGTTGGTAGTGTAATGAATTCGAATTCATGGATAATTCACAAATATTGTTGAAACTTTCCAATTGGCTTTTCTCCACAATATAATTATAGAAATACGACAAATACCGAAAGTGAGCAGGTACTAGTGCTCTTACCTTATATGTCATGTTCTTTTATTCTTCCTCGACTCTCATGTTTCCCAAACAATTTGAACAATATACTGCATATCGCATCATACTGGATGCAATTCCTCAGAATGAAGATCAATCATCGAAATAATACCTCCTCAATTTTTCAAATGAATGAGAATCTTCAGTAATAGAGAAGAGTGGCGAAAATGTGCCGGTAGGGTGAAATGGACTGGTGAACAAAGAGACCCACGGGAAGAGATGACACGGTTTGGAGTATTCACGTACGAAAAAAACGTGTAGACAGTTTCTAGAGAAACTTTCTATAGAAACTTTCTATAGAAACTTTCTATAAATAATCTTAAAGCTTTGCGTATATGATATTGGGATATTTTCTTATACGCCATGAATGTCGTTTTTTCCTATACGCAAGTTGAGTGTGTATAAGAATGATGTTTATACGGAGAGACTTTCGTGGGTTTCCACACGCAAATTGAGGGTGTATAATAATGATTCCAAATAAATTCTGGGCTACCGAAAGGCCAAATAAATTCTGGCCTACCGGTAGGCCAAATAAATTTTGGCCTACCAAATGGCACGTGATTTGGCACAGGATTCAATGTTTTCAGCTTATAAGATACAGAATTTGATTTGTGTAGCTCATAGAATTCAGAATTCGATTTGCGTAGCTTTCAAGACATTGAATGTGATATCTGTAGCTGATGAGATAAAGAATTCAATTTTTGACGCTTATGGGATGCGGAGTTAGATTTTCGTAGCTGAAATGATACAGAATGTAATTTTTGTAGCGTATAAAATATTTATTTTAATTTTTTCAGCTTATAAGATACAAAGTTTGATCTGTGTAGCTCATAGAATACAGAATTCCATCTTCGTAGTATATAAAATAGAGAATTCCACTTTTAGGCCTTGTAGAATACAGAATTTGGTTATCACACCTCATGAAATACTGAATTTGCTATTTGTGTCTGTTAGCATCTAGAATTCGATTATGCTAGCTGATGAGACTAATACATTCTATCATATCAAATGGCCAAATAAATTCTGGCCTACCGGTAGGCCAGATAAATTCTGGCCTACCGGTAGGCCAAATAAATTCTGGCCTAACGGTAGGCCAAATAAATTCTGGCCTACCGGTAGGCCAAATCAATTCTGGCCTACCGGTAGGCCAAATTAATTCTGGCCTACCGGTAGGCCAAATAAATTCTGGCCTACCGGTAGGCCAAATAAATTCTGGCCTACCGGTAGGCCAAATAAATTCTGGCCTACCGGTAGGCCAAATAAATTCTGGCCTACCGGTAAGCAAAATAAATTCTGGCCTACCAAATGGCAAGTAATTTGGCACGGGATTCAATTTCTCCAGCTTATAAAATACAGAATTTGATTTGTGTAGCTCATAGAATACAGAATTCGATTCGCGTAGCTTTCAAGACATGGAATGTGATATTTGTAGCTGATGAGATACAAAATTCGATTCTTGGTGCTTATGGAATGCGGAGTTAGATTTTCGTAGCTGACATGATACAGAATGTAATTTTTGTAGCGTATAAAATATTCATTTCAATTTCTTCCGCTTATAAGATACAAAGTTTGATCTGTGTAGCTCATAGAATACAGAATTTCCTCCTCGTAGCATATAAAATAGAGAATTCCCTTTTTGTGCCTTGTAGAACACAGAATTAGATTATCACACCTCATAAAATACTGAATTTGCTATTTGTGTCTGTTAGCATCTAGAATTCGATTATGTTAGCTGAAGAGACGAATAAATTCTATCCTATCAGTCGGCCAAATAAATTCTGGCCTACCGGTAGGCCAAATAAAATCTGGCCTACCGGTAGGCCAAATAAATTCTGGCCTACCGGTAGGCCAAATAAATTCTGGCCTACCGGTAGGCCAAATAAATTCTGGCCTACCGGTAGAACAAATGAATTCTGGCCTACCGGTAGGCCAAATAAATTCTGGCCTACCGGTAGGCCAAATAAATTCTGGCCTACCGGTAAGCAAAATAAATTCTGGCCAACCAAATGGCAAGTAATTTGGCACGGGATTCAATTTCTCCAGCTTATAAAATACAGAATTTGATTTGTGTAGCTCATAGAATACAGAATTCGATTCGCGTAGCTTTCAAGACATGGAATGTGATATTTGTAGCTGATGAGATACAGAATTCGATTCTTGGTGCTTATGGAATGCGGAGATAGATTTTCGTAGCTTACATGATACAGAATGTAATTTTTGTAGCGTATAAAATATTCATTTCAATTTCTTCCGCTTATAAGATACAAAGTTTGATCTGTGTAGCTCATAGAATACAGAATTTCATCCTCGTAGCATATAAAATAGAGAATTCCCTTTTTGTGCCTTGTAGAACACAGAATTAGATTATCACACCTCATAAAATACTGAATTTGCTATTTGTGTCTGTTAGCATCTAGAATTCGATTATGTTAGCTGATGAGACAAATAAATTCTATCCTATCAGTCGGCCAAATAAATTCTGGCCTACCGGTAGGCCAGATGAATTCTGGCCTACCGGTAGGCCAAATAAATTCTGGCCTACCGGTAGGCCAAATGAATTATGGCCCACTCGTAGGCCAAATAAGTTCTGGCCAACCGGTAGGCCGAATAAATTCTGGCCTACCGGTAGGCCAAATGAATTCTGGCCTACCGGTAGGCCAAATAAATTCTGGCCTACCAGAAGGCCAAATAAATTCTGGCCTACCGGTAGGCCAAATAAATTCTGGCCTACCGATAGGCCAAATAAAATCTGGCCTACCGGTAGGCCAAATAAATTCTGGCCTACCGGTAGGCCGAATAAATTCTGGCCTACCGGTAGGCCAAATAAATTCTGGCCTACCAAATGGCAAGTAATTTGGCACGGGATTCAATTTCTCCAGCTTATAAAATACAGAATTTGATTTGTGTAGCTCATAGAATACAGAATTCGATTCGCGTAGCTTTCAAGACATGAAATGTGATATTTGTAGCTGATGAGATACAGAATTCGATTCTTGGCGCTTATGGGATGCGAAGCTAGATTTTCGTAGCTTACATGATACAGGATGTAATTTTTGTAGCGTATAAAATATTCATTTCAAGTTTTTCCGCTTATAAGATACAAAGTTTGATCTGTGTAGCTCATAGAATACAGAATTTCATCCTCGTAGCATATAAAATAGAGAATTCCCTTTTTGTGCCTTGTAGAATACAGAATTAGGTTATCACACCTCATAAAATACTGAATTTGCTATTTGTGTCTGTTAGCATCTAGAATTCGATTATGTTAGCTGATGAGACGAATACATTCTATCCTATCAGTTGGCTAAATAAATTCTGGCCTACCAGTAGGCCAAATAAATTCTGGCCTACCGTTAGGCCAAATGAATTGTGGCCTACCGGTAGGCCAAATAAATTCTGGCCTACCGGTAGGCCAAATGAATTATGGCCTACTGGTAGGCCAAATAAGTTCTGGCCAACCGGTAGGCCGAATAAATTCTGGCCTACCGGTGGGCCAAATAAATTCTGGCCTACCGGTAGGCCAAATAAATTCTGGCCTACCGGTAGGCCAAATAAATTCTGGCCTACCGGTAGGCCAAATAAATTCTGGCCTACCGGTAGGCCAAATACATTCTGGCCTACCGGTAGGCCAAATAAATTATGGCCTACTGGTAGGCCAAATAAGTTCTGGCCAACCGGTAGGCCGAATAAATTCTGGCCTACCGGTAGGCCAAATAAATTCTGGCCTACCGGTGGGCCAAATGAATTATGGCTTACTGGTAGGCCAAATAAGTTCTGGCCAACCGGTAGGCCGAATAAATTCTTGCCTACCGGTAGGCCAAATAAATTCTGGCCTACCGGTGGGCCAAATAAATTCTGGCCTACCGGTAGGCCAAATAAATTCTGGCCTACCGGTAGGCCAAATAAATTCTGGCCTTCCGGTAGGCCAAATAAATTCTGGCCTACCGGTAGGCCAAATAACTTCTGGCCTACCGGTAGGCCAAATGAATTCTGGCCTACCGGTAGGCCAAATAACTTCTGGCCTACCGGTAGGCCAAATAAATTCTGGCCTACCGGTAGGCCAAATAACTTCTGGCCTACCGGTAGGCCAAATGAATTCTGACCTACCGGTAGGCCAAATAAATTCTGGCCTACCGGTAGGCCAAATAAATTATGGCCTACTGGTAGGCCAAATAAGTTCTGGCCAACCGGTAGGCCGAATAAATTCTGGCCTACCGGTAGGCCAAATAACTTCTGGCCTACCGGTAGGCCAAATGAATTCTGACCTACCGGTAGGCCAAATAAATTCTGGCCTACCGGTAGGCCAAATAAATTATGGCCTACTGGTAGGCCAAATAAGTTCTGGCCAACCGGTAGGCCGAATAAATTCTGGCCTACCGGTAGGCCGAATAAATTCTGGCCTACCGGTGGGCCAAATGAATTATGGCTTACTGGTAGGCCAAATAAGTTCTGGCCAACCGGTAGGCCGAATAAATTCTTGCCTACCGGTAGGCCAAATAAATTCTGGCCTACCGGTGGGCCAAATAAATTCTGGCCTACCGGTAGGCCAAAAAAATTCTGGCCTACCGGTAGGCCAAATAAGTTCTGGCCTACCGGTAGGCCAAATAAATTCTGGCCTACCAGTAGGCCAAATAAAATCTGGCCTACCAAATGGCAAGTAATTTGGCACGGGATTCAATTTTTTCAGCTTATAAAATACAGAATTCGATTTGTGTAGCTCATAGAATACAGAATTCGATTCGCGTAGCTTTCAAGACATGAAATGTGATATTTGTAGCTGATGATATACAGAATTCGATTCTTGGCGCTTATGGGATGCGAAAATAGATTTTCGTAGCTTACATGATACAGGATGTAATTTTTGTAGCGTATAAAATATTCATTTCAATTTTTTCCGCTTATAAGATACAAAGTTTGATCTTACTAGCTCATAGAATACAGAATTCCATCCTCGTAGCATATAAAATAGAGAATTCCTCTTTTGTGCCTTGTAGAATACAGAATTAGGTTATCAGACCTCATAAAATACTGAATTTGCTATTTGTGTCTGTTAGCATCTAGAATTCGATTATGTTAGCTGATGAGACGAATACATTCTATCCTATCAGTCGGCCAAATAAATTCTGGCCTACCGGTAGGCCAAATGAATTCTGGCCTACCGGTAGGCCAAATAAATTCTGGCCTACCGGTAGGCCAAATGAATTATGGCCTACCGGTAGGCCAAATAAATTCTGGCCTACCGGTAGGACAAATAAATTCTGGTCTACCGGTAGGCCGAATAAATTCTGGCCTACCGGTAGGCCAAATAAATTCTGGCCTACCGGTGGGCCGAATAAATTCTGGCCTACCGGTAAGCCAAATAAATTCTGGCCTACCAAATGGCAAGTAATTTGGCACGGGATTCAATTTTTTCAGCTTATAAAATACAGAATTTGATTTGTGTAGCTCATAGAATACAGAATTCGATTCGCGTAGCTTTCAAGACATGGAATGTGATATTTGTAGCTGATGAGATACAGAATTCGATTCTTAGTGCTTATGGAATGCGGAGTTAGATTTTCGTAGCTTACATGATACAGAATGTAATTTTTGTAGCGTATAAAATATTCATTTCAATTTTTTCCGTTTATAAGATACAAATTATCAATTCTAGAGCTTATAAGCTTTAAAACGTCAATTCTAGAGCTTATCAGCTCTAAAATATCAATTCTAGAGCTTATTAGCTCTGAAATATCGATTCTAGAGCCGATAATCTCTAAAATATCTATTCTAGAGCATATAAGCTCTAAAATATCAATTCTAGAGCTTATAAGCTCCAAACTATCAATTCTAGAGCTTATATGCTCTAACATATCAATTCTATAGCTTATCAGCTCTGAAATATCAATTCTAGAGCTTATAAGCTCTAAAATATCCATTCCAGAGCTTATAAGCTCTACGATATGTTTTCTAGTGTTTATAAGCTCTGAAATATCAATTCTAGAGCTTATCAGCTCTAAAACATCAATTCTAGAGCTGATAAGGTCTAAAATATTGATTCTAGAGCTTACAAGCTCTAAAATATCAATTCTAGAGCTTATAAGCTCCAAACTATCAATTCTAGAGCTTATAAGCTCTAAAATATCAATTCTAGAGCTTATAAGCTCTAAAATATCCATTCCAGAGCTTATAAGCTCGACAATATGTTTTCTAGTGTTTATAAGCTCTGAAATATCAATGCTAGAGCTTATCAGCTCTAAAAAATCAATTCTAGAGCTGATCAGGTCTAAAATATCGATTCTAGAGCTTATAAGCTCTAAAATATCAATTCTCGAGCTTATAAGCCCTGAAATATGTTTTTTAGAGCTTTTAAGCTCTAAAATATCCATTTCAGAGCTTATAAGCTCCGAAATATGGATTCTAGAGCTTATAAGCTCTAAAATATCAATTCTAGAGCTTATGAGCTCTAAAATATCAATTCTAGAATTATAAGCTCTAAAATGTCGATTCTTGAGCTTATAAGCTCTAAAGAATCAGTTCTAGAGCTTAGAAGATCTAAAATATCAATTCTAGAGCTTGTAAGCTCTGAAATATGTTTTTTAGAGCTTATAAGCTCTTAAATATTCATTCCAGAGCTTATAAACTCTAAAATATCAATTCTAAAGCTTATCAGCTCTAGAATATCAATTCTACAGCTTATAAGCTCTGAAATATCCATTCCAGAGCTTATCAGCTCTAGAATATCAATTCTAGAGCTTATAAGCTCCAAAATATCAATTCTAGAGCTTATAAGCTCTAAAATATCAATTCTAGAGCTTATAAGCTCTAAAATATCAATTCCGGAGCTTATGAATTCTGAAATATCAATTCTAGAGCTTATAAACTCTAGAATATCGATTCTAGAGCTTATCAGCTCTAAAATATCAATTCTAGAGCTGATGAGCTCTAAAATATCAATTCTAGAGCTTATAAGCTCCAAAATATCAATTGTAGAGCTTATGAACTCTGAAATATCAATTCTAGAGCTTATAAGCTCCAAAATATCAATTCTAGAGCTTATATGCTCCAAAATATCGATTCTAGAGCTTATAAGCTCCAATCTATCAATTCTAGAGCATATAAGCTCTAACATATCAATTCTAGAGCTTATCGGCTCTAAAATATCAATTCTAGAACTTATAAGCTCTAAAATATTCATTCCAGAGCTTATAAGCTCTACAATATGTTTTCTAGAGTTTATAAGCTCTGAAATATCAATTCGAGAGCTTATCAGCTCTAAAATATCAATTCTTGAGCTTATAAGCCCTGAAATATGTTTTTTAGAGCTTTTAAGCTCTAAAATATCCATTCCAGAGCTTATAAGCTCTGAAATATGTATTCTACAGCTTATAAGCTCTAAAATATCAATTCTAGAGCTTATAAGCTCTAAAATATCAATCTAGAGCTTATAAGCTCTAAAATATCAATTCTAGAGCTTCTAAGCTCTAAAATATCAATTCTGGCGCTTATAAGCTCTAAACTATCAATTCTAGAGCTTATAAGCTCTAAAATATCAATCTAGAGCTTATAAGCTCTAAAATATCAATTCTAGAGCTTCTAAGCTCTAAAATATCAATTCTGGAGCTTATAAGCTCTAAACTATCAATTCTAGAGCTCATAAGCTCTAAAATATCAATTCTAGAGCTTATAAGCTCTAAAATATCAATTCTAGAGCTTATAAGGTCTAAAATATCAATTCTAGAGCTTATAAGCTCTAAAATATCCATTCCAGAGCTTATCAGCTCAAGAATATCAATTCTAGAGCTTATCAGCTCAAGAATATCAATTCTAGAGCTTATACGCTCTAACATATCAATTCTAGAGCCTATCAGCTCTAAAATATCAATTCTAGAACTTATAAGCTCTAAAATATTCATTCCAGAGCTTATAAGCTCTACAATATGTTTTCTAGAGTTTATAAGTTCTGAAATATCAATTCGAGAGCTTATCAGCTCTAAAATATCAATTCTAGAGCTGATAAGGTCTAAAACATCGATTCTAGAGCCTATAAGCTTTAAAATATCAATTCTTGAGCTTATAAGCCCTGAAATATCAATTCTAGAGCTTATAAGCTCTGAAATATATATTTTTTAGAGTTTATAAGCTCTAAAATATTCATTCCAGAGCTTGTAAGCTCTGCAATATTAATCTAGAGCTTATAAGCTCTGAAATATCAATTCTAGTGCTTATTAGCTCTAAAATATCGATTCTAGAGCTTATAAGCTCTGAAATATATTTTTTAGAGTTTATCAGCTCTAAAATATTCATTCCAGAGCTTGTAAGCTCTGCAATATTAATTCTAGAGCTTATAAGCTCTGAAATATCAATTCTAGTGCTTATTAGCTCTAAAATATCGATTCTAGAGCTTATAAGCTCTGAAATATCAATTCTAGAGCTTATAAGCTCTAAAATATCCATTCTAGATTCTATAAGCTCTAGAATAGCAATTCTAGAGCTTATAAGCTCCAAAATATCAATTCTAGAGCTTATAAACTCTGAAATATCAATTCTGGAGCTTATAAGCTCTAAAATATCCATCCCAGAGCTTATGAGCTCTGCACTATGTTTTCTAGAGTTTATAAGCTCTGAAATATCAATTCTCGAGCTTATAAGCCCTGAAATATGTTTTTTAGAGCTTTTAAGCTCTAAAATATCCATTCCAGAGCTTATAAGCTCCGAAATATGGATTCTAGAGCTTATAAGCTCTGAAATATCAATTCTAGAGCTTATGAGCTCTAAAATATCAATTCTAGAGTTATAAGCTCTAAAATGTCGATTCTTGAGCTTATAAGCTCTAAAGAATCAGTTCTAGAGCTTAGAAGATCTGAAATATCAATTCTAGAGCTTGTAAGCTCTGAAATATGTTTTTTAGAGCTTATAAGCTCTTAAATATTCATTCCAGAGCTTATAAACTCTAAAATATCAATTCTAAAGCTTATCAGCTCTAGAATATCAATTCTACAGCTTATAAGCTCTGAAATATCCATTCCAGAGCTTATCAGCTCTAGAATATCAATTCTAGAGCTTATAAGCTCCAAAATATCAATTCTAGAGCTTATAAGCTCTAAAATATCAATTCTAGAGCTTATAAGCTCTAAAATATCAATTCCGGAGCTTATGAATTCTGAAATATCAATTCTAGAGCTTATAAACTCTAGAATATCGATTCTAGAGCTTATCAGCTCTTAAATATCAATTCTAGAGCTGATGAGCTCTAAAATATCAATTCTAGAGCTTATAAGCTCCAAAATATCAATTGCAGAGCTTATGAACTCTGAAATATCAATTCTAGAGCTTATAAGCTCCAAAATATCAATTCTAGAGCTTATATGCTCCAAAATATCGATTCTAGAGCTTATAAGCTCCAATCTATCAATTCTATAGCATATAAGCTCTAACATATCAATTCTAGAGCTTATCGGCTCTAAAATATCAATTCTAGAACTTATAAGCTCTAAAATATTCATTCCAGAGCTTATAAGCTCTACAATATGTTTTCTAGAGTTTATAAGCTCTGAAATATCAATTCGAGAGCTTATCAGCTCTAAAATATCAATTCTTGAGCTTATAAGCCCTGAAATATGTTTTTTAGAGCTTTTAAGCTCTAAAATATCCATTCCAGAGCTTATAAGCTCTGAAATATGTATTCTACAGCTTATAAGCTCTAAAATATCAATTCTAGAGCTTATAAGCTCTAAAATATCAATCTAGAGCTTATAAGCTCTAAAATATCAATTCTGGAGCTTATAAGCTCTAAACTATCAATTCTAGAGCTTATAAGCTCTAAAATATCAATTCTAGAGCTTATAAGGTCTAAAATATCAATTCTAGAGCTTATAAGCTCTAAAATATCAATTCTGAAGCTTATAAGCTCTAAACTATCAATTCTAGAGCTTATAAGCTCTAAAATATCAATTCTAGAGCTTATAAGGTCTAAAATATCAATTCTAGAGCTTATAAGCTCTAAAATATCCATTCCAGAGCTTATCAGCTCAAGAATATCAATTCTAGAGCTTATCAGCTCAAGAATATCAATTCTAGAGCTTATACGCTCTAACATATCAATTCTAGAGCCTATCAGCTCTAAAATATCAATTCTAGAACTTATAAGCTCTAAAATATTCATTCCAGAGCTTATAAGCTCTACAATATGTTTTCTAGAGTTTATAAGTTCTGAAATATCAATTCGAGAGCTTATCAGCTCTAAAATATCAATTCTAGAGCTGATAAGGTCTAAAACATCGATTCTAGAGCCTATAAGCTTTAAAATATCAATTCTTGAGCTTATAAGCCCTGAAATATCAATTCTAGAGCTTATAAGCTCTGAAATATATATTTTTTAGAGTTTATAAGCTCTAAAATATTCATTCCAGAGCTTGTAAGCTCTGCAATATTAATTCTAGAGCTTATAAGCTCTGAAATATCAATTCTAGTGCTTATTAGCTCTAAAATATCGATTCTAGAGCTTATAAGCTCTGAAATATATTTTTTAGAGTTTATCAGCTCTAAAATATTCATTCCAGAGCTTGTAAGCTCTGCAATATTAATTCTAGAGCTTATAAGCTCTGAAATATCAATTCTAGTGCTTATTAGCTCTAAAATATCGATTCTAGAGCTTATAAGCTCTGAAATATCAATTCTAGAGCTTATAAGCTCTAAAATATCCATTCTAGATTCTATAAGCTCTAGAATATCAATTCTAGAGCTTATAAGCTCCAAAATATCAATTCTAGAGCTTATAAACTCTGAAATATCAATTCTGGAGCTTATAAGCTCTAAAATATCCATCCCAGAGCTTATGAGCTCTGCACTATGTTTTCTAGAGTTTATAAGCTCTGAAATATCAATTCTAGAGCTTATCAGGTCTAAAATATGAATTCTAGAGCTGATAAGGTCTAGAATATCGATTCTAGAGTTTATAAGCTCTAAAATATCAATTCTCGAGCTTATAAGCCCTGAAATATGTTTTTTAGAGCTTTTAAGCTCTAAAATATCCATTCCAGAGCTTATAAGCTCCGAAATATGGATTCTAGAGCTTATAAGCTCTAAAATATCAATTCTAGAGCTTATGAGCTCTAAAATATCAATTCTAGAGTTATAAGCTCTAAAATGTCGATTCTTGAGCTTATAAGCTCTAAAGAATCAGTTCTAGAGCTTAGAAGATCTGAAATATCAATTGTAGAGCTTGTAAGCTCTGAAATATGTTTTTCAGAGCTTATAAGCTATTAAATATCCATTCCAGAGCTTATAAGCTCTAAAATATCAATTCTAAAGCTTATCAGCTCTAGAATATCAATTCTACAGCTTATAAGCTCTGAAATATCCATTCCAGAGCTTATCAGCTCTAGAATATCAATTCTAGAGCTTATAAGCTCCAAAATATCAATTCTAGAGCTTATAAGCTCTAAAATATCAATTCTAGAGCTTATAAGCTCTAAAATATCAATTCCGGAGCTTATAAATTCTAAAATATCAATTCTAGAGCTCATAAACTCTAGAATATCGATTGTAGGGCTTATCAGCTCTAAAATATCAATTGCGGAGCTTCTAAATTCTGAGATATCAATTCTAGAGCTTATAAACTCTAGAATATCGATTCTAAAGCTTATCAGCTCTAAAATATCAATTCTAGAGCTTCAAAGCTCTAAAATATCCATTCCAGAGCTTATAAGCTCTAAAGTATCAATTCTAGAGCTGATGAGCTCTAAAATATCAATTCTAGAGCTTATAAGCTCTGAAATATCAATTCTGGAGCTTAAGAGCTCTAAAATATCAATTCTAGAGCTTATAAGCTTCAAAATATCAATTCTAGAGCTTATCAGCTCCAAAATATCGATTCTAGAGCTTAAAAGCTCTAAAATATCAATTCTAGAGCATATAAGTCCTAAAATATCGATTCTAGAGCTTATACGCTCTAAAATGTGTTTTTTGGAGCTTAGGAGATCTAAAATATCCATTCCAGAGCTTATCAGCTCTAGAATATCAATTCTAGAGCTTATCATCTCTAAAATATCAATTCTAGAGCCTATAATCTCTAAAATATCAATTCTAGAGCTTATAAGCTCTCAAATATCAATTCTACAGCTTATAAGCTCTAAAATATCAATTCTAGAGCTTAAAAGCTCTAGAATGTCCATTCTAGAGCTTATAAGCTCTGAAATAATTTTTTTAGAGCTTATAAGCTCTAAAATATCCATTCCAGAGGTCATAAGCGTTAAAATATCCATTTCAGAAGTTATAAGCTCTACAATATCAATTCTGGAGCTTATAAGCTCCAAACCATCAATTCTAGAGCTTATAAGCTCTAAAACATCGATTCTAGAGCTTATCAGCTCTAAAATATCAATTCTAGAGCTTATAAGCTCTAAAATTCCAATTCTAGAACTTATAAGCTCTAAAATATCAATTCTAGAGCTTATAAGCTCCAAACTATCAATTCTAGAGCTTATAAGCTCTAAAACATCGATTCTAGAGCTTATCAGCTCACAAATATCAATTCTAGAGCTTATAAGCTCCAAAATATCAATTCTAGAGCTTATAAGCTCTAAAATATCGATTCTAGAGCTTATAAGCTCTAAAATATCAATTCCGGAGCTTATAAATTCTGAAATATCAATTCTAGAGCTTATAAACTCTAGAATATCGATTATAGAGCTTATCAGCTCTAAAATATCTATTCTAGAGCTTATAAGCTCTAAAATATCAATTCTAGAGCTTATAAGCTCTAAAGTATCAATTCTAGAGCTGACGATCTCTAAAATATCAATTCTAGAGCTTACAAGCTCTAAAATATCAATTCTAGAGCTTATGAGCTCTAAAATATCAATTCTAGAGCTTATAAGCTCCAAAATATCAATTCTAGATATTATAAGCTCCAAAATATCGATTCTAGAGCGCATAAGCTCTAAAATATCAATTCTAGAGCTTATAAGCCCTAAAATATCGATTCTAGAGCGAATACGCTCTGAAATGTGTTTTTTGGCGCTTAGAAGATCTAAAATATCAATTCTAGAGCTTATAAGTTCTAAAATATCATTTCAAGAGCTTATAAGCTCTCAAATATCAATTCTAGAGCTCATGAGCTCTAAAATATCAATTCTAGAGCTTATAAGCTCTGAAATATGCATAATGCCCAAATGAATATGTCCATTTCAGAGCTTATAAACTCTAAGATATCAATTCTAAATCTTATCAGCTCTAGAATATTAATTCTAGAGCTTATGATCTCTAAAATATCCATTCCAGAGCTTATCAGCTCTAGAATATCACTTCTAGAGCTTATAATCTCTAAAATATCAATTCTAGAGCTTATAAGCTCTGAAACATCAATTCTAGAGCTTATAAGCTCTAAAATATCAATTCTAGAGCTTATAAGCTCTGAAACATCAATTCTAGAGCTTATAAGCTCTAAAATGTCGATTCTTGAGCTTATAAGCTCTAAAAAATCAATTCTAGAGCTTATAATCTCTGAAATATCAATTCTAGAGCTTATAAGCTCTTAAACATCGATTCTAGAGCTTATCAGCTCTAAAATATCAATTCTAGAGCTTATAAGCTCTAAAATATCAATTCTAGAGCTTATAAGCTCCAAAATATCAATTCTAGAGCTTATAAGCTCTGAAATATCAATTCTAGAGCTTATAAGCTCCAAAATATCAATTCCGGAGCTTATAAATTCTGAAATATCAATTCTAGAGCTTATAAACTCTAAAATATCGATTCTAGAGCTTATCAGCTCTAAAATATCAATTCTAGAGCTTATAAGCTCTAAAATATCCATTCCAGAGCTTATAAGCTCTAAAGCATCAATTCTAGAGCTGATGAGCTCTAAAATATCAATTCTAGAGCTTATAAGCTCCAAAATATCAATTGTAGAGCTTATGAACTCTAAAATATCAATTCTAGAGCTTATAAGCTCCAAAATATCAATTCTAGAGCTTATAAGCTCCAAAATATCGATTCTAGAGCTTTTAAGCTCTAAAATATCAATCCTAGAGCATATAAGCTCTAAAATATCAATTCTAGAGCATATAAGCTCTAAAATATCGATTCTAGAGCTTATAAGCTCTGAAATAATTTTTTCAGAGCTTATAAGCTGTAAAATATCCATTCTAGTGGTCATAAGCGCTAAAATATCCATTTCAGAAGTTATAAGCTCTACAATATCAATTCTGGAGCTTATAAGCTCCAAACTATCAATTTTAGAGCTTATAAGTTCTAAAATATCAATTCTGAAGCTTATCAGCTCTAAAATATCAATTCTAGAGCTTATAAGCTCCAAACTATCAATTCTAGAGCTTAGAAGCTCTAAAACATCGATTCTAGAGCTTATCAGCTCTAAAATATCAATTCTAGAGCTTATAAGCTCTTAAATATCAATTCTAGAGCTCATAAGCTCGAAAATATCAATTCTAGAGCTTATAAGCTCTAAAATGTCGATTCTAGAGCTTATAAGCTCTAAAATGTCAATTCGAGAGCTTATGAGCTCTGAAATATCAATTCTAGAGTGTAATGATTTTCCTTTTATTTTACTTCTTCATTAAATTCGTCGACTGAAAAAAAAAATGAATTTCTCAAAAAGAAAACTCAAATTATTCCAAAAAAAAAATATATAGTATCAAGAATATATCAAATTTACCGTGGGGAATTAAGCATTAAAAAAAAATAATACAAAGAAAAATTAAAAGAAAAGAAATATATTCGTTTTTAAAAAAAATTATTCTTTAATTAATGTCAATTCCGTTCAATATTGTTTGATCAATCATCATGCAATGTCTCTATATAACCAAAATAATACGCAAATTTGAGTTATAACAAAAAGCAAAGAAAATCGTAAAAATGTCAAGACATATCATTATCGTTTATAATTTCAACGTGGAAATAATATTTATAGTTTTGTACATACCAAGGATCCTCATCGCTCACACATTCATACAAAATATAGAAAAAAATTAAATTATAAAAAATTCTACTTGTTCCAATCGAGTCGTCAAATAAATGTTACAATAAATTCAATGGAATAATTCATAAAATAACGTTCATATGAAATATATAATGATTCTTCAAGATCAATTGCCTTCAATTTATATCAATTATTAAATTAAATTAAATAAAAAATATAATTGCTCTTAATGTCCGGACAAATAATAAAATTCAACCGACTCGTACGAGGGTTTCGGAGCAAGAGAGTGAGTAGTCCTTGGACTGCTTGGTGAGAGCAGTGGATTTGGGCACCTGAGCACCTCGTATGGTCTTTATTTTTCACGAATTGTTTTGTCGGGCAATTCGACTATGAAATTCATTACAAGAGCTCATAAGCTCCAAACTATCAATTCTAGAACTTATAAGCTCTAAAACGTCAATTCTAGAGCTTATCAGCTCGAAAATATCAATTCTAGATTTTATAAGCTCTAAAATGTCAATTCTAGAGCTCATAAGCTCTAACATATCAATTCTAGAGCTCATAAGCTCTAACATATCAATTCAAGAGCTTATAAGCTCTAAAATATTGAATCTAGAGCTTATAAGCTCTACAATATCAATTCTAGAGCTTTTAAGCTCTAAAATATCAATTTTAGAGCTTATAAGCTCCAAACTATCGATTCTAGAGCTTACAAGCTCTAGAACATCAATTCTAGAGCTTATCAGCTCTAAAATATCAATTCTAGAGCTTATAAGCTCTAAAATATCAATTCTAGAGCTCATAAGCTCTAAAATATCAATTCCAGAGCTTATGAGCTCTAAAATATCAATTCTAGAGTTATAAGCTCTAAAATGTCGATTCTCGAGCTTATAAGCTCTGAAATATGTTTTTTAAAGCTTATCAGTTCTTAAATATCCATTCCAGAGCTTATAAACTCTAAAATATCAATTCTAAAGCTTATCAGCTCTAGAATATCAATTCTACAGCTTATAAGCTCTGAAATATCCATTCCAGAGCTTATCAACTCTAGAATATCAATTCTAGAGCTTATAAGCTTCAAAATATCAATTCTAGAGCTTATAAGCTCTAAAATATCAATTCTAGAGCTTATAAGCTCTGAAATATCAATTCCGGAGCTTATAAATTCTGTAATATCAATTCTAGAGCTTATAAACTCTAGAATATCGATTCTAGAGCTAATCAGCTCTAAAATATCAATTCCGGAGCTTATAAATTCTGAAATATCAATTCTAGAGCTTATAAACTCTAGAATATCGATTCTAAAGCTTATCAGCTCTAAAATATCAATTCTAGAGCTTATAAGCTCTAAAATATCCATTCCAGAGCTTATAAGCTCTAAAATATCCATTCCAGAGCTTATAAGCTCTACAATATGTTTTCTAGAGTTTATAAGCTCTGAAATATCAATTCTGGAGCTTATCAGCTCTAAAATATCAATTCTAGAGCTGATAAGGTCTAAAATATCGATTCTAGAGCTTATTAGCCCTGAAATATATTTTTTTGAGCTTATCAGCTCTAAAATATCAATTCTAGAGCTGATAAGGTCTAGAATATCGATTCTAGAGCTTATAAGCTCTAAAATATCAATTCGAGAGCTTATAAGCCCTGAAATATGTTTTTTAGAGCTTATAAGCTCTAAAATATTCATTCCAGAGCTTATGAGCTCTGACATATCAATTCTAGAGCTTATAAGCTCTAAAATATCAATTCTAGAGCTTATAAGCTCTAAAATTTCAATTCTAGAGCTTATAAGCTCTCAAATGTCAATTCTAGAGCTTATAAGCTTCAAATGTCAATTCTAGAGCTTATAAGCTCTAAAATGTCAATTCTAGAGCTTATAAACTCTAAAATGTGAATTCTAGAGCTTATCAGCTCGAAAATATCAATTCTAGATTTTATAAGCTCTAAAATGTCAATTCTAGAGCTCATAAGCTCTAACATATCAATTCTAGAGCTCATAAGCTCTAACATATCAATTCAAGAGCTTATAAGCTCTAAAATATCAAATCTAGAGCTTATAAGCTCTACAATATCAATTCTAGAACTTTTAAGCTCTAAAATATCAATTTTAGAGCTTATAAGCTCCAAACTATCAATTCTAGAGCTTACAAGCTCTAGAACATCAATTCTAGAGCTTATCAGCTCTAAAATATCAATTCTAGAGCTTATAAGCTCTAAAATATCAATTCTAGAGCTTATAAGATCTAAAATATCAATTCTAGAGTTATAAGCTCTAAAATGTCGATTCTCGAGCTTATAAGCTCTAAAAAATCAATTCTAGAGCTTATAAGATCTAAAATATCAATTCTAGAGCTTATAAGCTCTGAAATATGTTTTTTAAAGCTTATAAGCTCTTAAATATCCATTCCAGAGCTTATAAACTCTAAAATATCAATTCTAAAGCTTATCAGCTCTAGAATATCAATTCTACAGCTTATAAGCTCTGAAATATCGATTCTAGAGCTTATACGCTCTGAAATGTGTTTTTTGGAGCTTAGAAGATCTAAAATATCAATTCTAGAGCTTATAAGTTCTAAAATATCATTTCTAGAGCTTATAAGCTCTCAAATATCAATTCTAGAGCTCATGAGCTCTAAAATATCAATTCTACAGTTTATAAGCTCTGAAATATGTTTTTTAGAGCTTATAAGCTCTAAGATATCCATTCCAGAGCTTATAAACTCTAAGATATCAATTCTAAAGCTTATCAGCTCTAGAATATCAATTCTAGAGCTTATGATCTCTAAAATATCCATTCCAGAGCTTATCAGCTCTAGAATATCACTTCTAGAGCTCATAATCTCTAAAATATCAATTCTAGAGCTTATAAGCTCTAAAATATCAATTCTAGAGCTTATGAGCTCTAAAATATCAATTCTAGAGTTATAAGCTCTAAAATGTCGATTCTTGAGCTTATAAGCTCTTAAAAATCAGTTCTAGAGCTTAGAAGATCTAAAATATCAATTCTAGAGCTTATAAGCTCTGAAATATGTTTTTTAGAGCTTATAAGCTCTTAAATATCCATTCCAGAGCTTATAAACTCTAAAATATCAATTCTAAAGCTTTTCAGCTCTAGAATATCAATTCTACAGCTTATAAGCTCTGAAATATCCATTCCAGAGCTTATCAGCTCTAGAATATCAATTCTAGAGCTTATAAACTCCAAAATATCAATTCTAGATTTGATAAGCTCTAAAATATCAATTCTAGAGCTTATCAGCTCTAAAATATCAATTCCGGAGCTTATAAATTCTGAAATATCAATTCTAGAGCTTATGAGCTCTAAAATATCAATTCTAGAGCTTATAAGCTTCAAAATATCAATTCTAGAGCTTATAAGCCCCAAAATATCGATTCTAGAGCTAATAAGCTCTAAAATATCAATTCTAGAGCATATAAGCTCTAAAATATCAATTCTAGAGCTTATAAGCTCTAAAATATCCGTTCCAGAGCTTCTCAGCTCTAGAATATCAATTCTAGAGCTTATACGCTCTACAATATCAATTCTAGAGCTTATAAGCTCCAAACTATCAATTCTAGAGCTTATCAGCTCTAAAACATCAATTCTAGAGCTGACGAGGTCTAAAATATCGATTCTAGAGCTTATAAGCTCTAAAATATCAATTCTAGAGCTTATAAGCTCTAAAATATCCATTCCAGAGCTAATAAGCTCTGAAATATGAATTCTAGAGCTTATAAGCTCTAAAATATCAATTCTAGAGCTGATAAGCTCTAAAATATCAATTCTAGAGCTTATAAGCTCTAAAATATCAATTCTAGATTTGATAAGTTCCAAATTATCAATTCTAGAGCTTATAAGCTCTAACATATCAATTCTAGAGCTTATCAGCTCTAAAATATCAATTCTAGAGCTGATAAGGTCTAAAATATCCATTCCAGAGCTTATAAGCTCTGAAATATTGATTCTAGAGCTTATAAGCTCTAAAATATCAATTCTAGAGCTTCTAAGCTCTAAAATATCAATTCTAGAGCTCATAAGCTCCGAAATAGATTTTTTAGAGGTTATAAGCTCTAAAATCTTCATTCCAGAGCTTATAAGCTCTGAAATATCAATTCTAGAGCTTATAAGCTCTAAAATATCAATTCTAGAGCTTATAAGCTCTAAAATATCAATTCTAGAGCTTATAAGCTCTAACATATTCATTCCAGAGCTTATAAGCTCTACAATATGTTTTCTAGAGTTTATAAGCTCTCAAATATCAATTCTAGAGCTTATCAGCTCTAAAATATCCATTCCAGAGCTTATAAGCTCCGAAATATGAATTCTAGAGCTCATAAGCTCTAAAATATCAATTCTAGAGCTTATGAGCTCTAAAATATCGATTCTAGAGCTTATAAGCTCCCAAATATGTTTTTTAGAGCTTATAAGCTCTAAAATATTCATTCCAGAGCTTATGAGCTCTGACATATCAATTCTAGAGCTTATAAGCTCTAAAATATCAATTCTAGAGCTCATAAGCTCCGAAATAGATTTTTAGAGCTTATAAACTCTAAAATATTCATTCCAGAGCATATAAGCTCTAGAATATCAATTCTAGAGCTTATAAGCTCTAAAATATGAACTCTAGAGCTCATAAGCTCTAAATTATCCATTCTAGAGCTTATAAGCCCTAAAATATCGATTCTAGAGTTTATACGCTCTAAAATGTGTTTTTTGGAGCTTAGAATATCTAAAATATCAATTCTAGAGCTTATAAGTTCTAAAATATCATTTCTAGAGCTTATAAGCTCTCAAATATCAATTCTAGAGCTCATGAGCTCTAAAATATCAATTCTACAGTTTATAAGCTCTGAAATATGTTTTTAGAGCTTATAAGCTCTAAGATATCCATTCCAGAGCTTATAAACTCTAAGATATCAATTCTAAAGCTTATTAGCTCTAGAATATCAATTCTAGAGCTTATGATCTCTGAAATATCCATTCCAGAGCTTATCAGCTCTAGAATATCAATTCTAGAAATTATAAACTCCAAAATATCAATTCTAGATTTTATAAGCTCTAAAATATCAATTCTAGAGCTTATAAGCTCTAAAATATCAATTCCGGAGCTTATAAATTCTGAAATATCAATTCTAGAGCTTATAAACTCTAGAATATCGATTCTAGAGCTTATCAGCTCTAAAATATCAATTCCGGAGCTTATAAATTCTGAAATATCAATTCTAGAGCTTATAAACTCTAGAATATCGATTCTAAAGCTTATCAGCTCTAAAATATCAATTCTAGAGCTTATAAGCTCTAAAATATCCATTCCAGAGCTTATAAGCTCTAAAGTATCAATTCTAGAATTGATGAGCTCTAAAATATCAATTCTAGAGCTTATAAGCTCTAAAATATCAATTCTGGAGCTTATGAGCTCTAAAATATCAATTCTAGAGCTTATAAGCTTCAAAATATCAATTCTAGAGCTTATAAGCCCCAAAATATCGATTCTAGAGCTAATAAGCTCTAAAATATCAATTCTAGAGCATATAAGCTCTAAAATATCAATTCTAGAGCTTATAAGCTCTAAAATATCCGTTCCAGAGCTTCTCAGCTCTAGAATATCAATTCTAGAGCTTATACGCTCTAAATCATCAATTCTAGAGCTTATAAGCTCTAAAATATCAATTCTAGAGCTTATAAGCTCCAAACTATCAATTCTAGAGCTTATAAGCCCTGAAATATCAATTCTAGAGCTTATAAGCTCTAAAATGTGTTTTTTAGAGCTGAGAAGATCTAAAATATCAATTCTAGAGCTTATAAGCTCTAAAATATCTATTCTAGAGCTTATAAGCTCCCAAATATGTTTTTTAGAGCTTATAAGCTCTAAAATATTCATTCCAGAGCTTATGAGCTCTGGCATATCAATTCTAGAGCTTATAAGCTCTAAAATATCAATTCTAGAGCTTATAAGCTCTAAAATTTCAATTCTAGAGCTTATAAGCTCTAAAATGTCAATTCTAGAGCTTATAAGCTTCAAATGTCAATTCTAGAGCTTATAAGCTCTGAAATGTCAATTCTAGAGCTTATAAACTCTAAAATGTGAATTCTAGAGCTTATAAGCTCTAAAATACCAATTCTAGAACTTATAAGCTCTACAATATCAATTCTAGAGCTTATAAGTTGTAAAATATCAATTCTAGAGTTTATAAGCTCTTAAATATCAATTCTGGAGCTTATAAGCTCTAAAATATCGATTCTAGAGCTTATAAGCTCTACAATATCAATTCTAGAGCTTATAAGCTCTAAAAAATCAATTCTAGAGCTTATAAGCCCTGAAATATCAATTCTAGAGCTTATAAGCTCTAAAATATCTATTCTAGAGCTTATAAGCTCTTCAATATGTTTTCTAGAGCTTATAAGCTCTGAAATATCAATTCTAGAGCTTGTAAGCTCTGAAATATCAATTCTAGAGCTTATAAGGTCTAAAATATCAATTCTAGAGCTTATAAGCTCTAAAATATCCATTCCAGAGCTTATAAGCTCTACAATATGTTTTCTAGAGTTTATAAGCTCTGAAATATCAATTCTGGAGCTTATCAGCTCTAAAATATCAATTCTAGAGCTGATAAGGTCTAAAATATCGATTCTAGAGCTTATAAGTCCTGAAATATATTTTTTTGAGCTTATAAGCTCTAAAATATCCATTTCAGAGCTTATAAGCTCTGAAATATGGATTCTAGAGCTTATAAGCTCTAAATCATCAATTCTAGAGCTCATAAGCTCCGAAATAGATTTTTAGAGCTTATAAACTCTAAAATATTCATTCCAGAGCTTATAAGCTCTGAAATATCAATTCTAGAGCTTATAAGTTCTAAAATATCAATTCTAGAGCTCATAAGCTCTAAAATATCCATTCTAGAGCTTATAAGCCCTAAAATATCGATTCTAGAGCTTATACGCTCTAAAATGTGTTTTTTGGAGCTTAGAAGATCTAAAATATCAATTCTAGAGCTTATAAGCTCTAAAATATCAATTCTAGAGCTTATAAGCTCTGAAATATGAATTCTAGAGCTCATGAGCTCTAAAATATCAATTCTAGAGCTTATAAGCTCTAAAATTTCAATTCTAGAGCTTATAAGCTCTAAAATATCGATTCTAGAGCTTATAAGCTCTAAAATATCGATTCTAGAGCTTATAAGCTCTAAAATATCAATTCTAGAGCTTATGAGCTCTAAAATTTCAATTCTATAGCTTATAAACTCTAAAGTGTGAATTCTAGAGCTTTTAAGCTCTAAAATATCAATTCTAAAGCTTATAAGCTGTAAAATATCAATTCTAGAGTTTATAAGCTCTTAAATATCAATTCTGGAGCTTATAAGCTCTAAAATATCGATTCTAGAGCTTATAAGCTCTAAAATATCAATTCTAGAGCTTATAAGCTCTGAAAAATCAATTCTTGAGCTTATAAGCCCTGAAATATCAATTCTAGAGCTTATAAGCTCTAAAATGTGTATTTTAGAGCTGAGAAGATCTAAAATATCAATTCTAGAGCTTATAAGCTCTCAAATATCAATTCTAGAGCTTATAAGCTTTAAAATATCAATTCTAGAGCTTGTGAGCTCCGAAGTATCAGTTCTAGAGCTTATAAGCTCTAAATTATCAATTCTAGAGCTTATAAGCTCTGAAAAATCAACTCTTGAGCTTATAAGCCCTGAAATATCAATTCTATAGCTTATAAACTCTAAAGTGTGAATTCTAGAGCTTTTAAGCTCTAAAATATCAATTCTAAAGCTTATAAGCTGTAAAATATCAATTCTAGAGTTTATAAGCTCTTAAATATCAATTCTGGAGCTTATAAGCTCTAAAATATCAATTCTAGAACTTATAAGCTCTAAAATATCCATTCCAGAGCTTATAAGCTCTACAATATGTTTTCTAGTGTTTATAAGCTCTGAAATATCAATTCTAGAGCTTATCAGCTCTAAAATATCAATTCTAGAGCTGATAAGGTCTCACATATCAATTCTAGAGCTTATCAGCTCCAAACTATCAATTCTAGAGCTTATAAGCTCTAACATATCAATTCCAGAGCTTATCGGCTCTAAAATATCAATTCTAGAGCTTATAAGCTCTAAAATATCCATTCCAGAGCTTATAAGCTCTACAATATGTTTTCTAGAGTTTATAAGCTCTGAAATATCAATTCTAGAGCTTATCAGCTCCAAAATATTAATTCTATAGCTGATAAGCTCTAAAATATCGATTCTAGAGCTCATAAGCTCTAAAATATCAATTCTAGAGCTTATAAGCTCTAAAATATCAATTCTAGGGCTTATAAGCTCTCAAATATCAATTCTAGAGCTTATAAGCTCTAAAATATCAGTTCCAGAGCTTATAAGCTCTAGAATTGATTCTGCTGGAATCCATTTTTGGTGAGAATCATAAAAGCTAAAAAAATGATTGAAAGTACAAGTACGACTCTTCACTTTTTAAAACATAGTTGATAGAACAAGTTGATTTTGTTCATCGGTGAATTTTCAGAATATCTCGTAAACTAAGGCAGATGGCGTCGTTTCGTCTCAAGCCTTTCTTCTAGAAAATTCCAAGAGCTACAAAAAATTATTGGGATAGAAAAGGCGTATCTCCGTTATTCTCTGAGATACTCTTTGAGAAAAATGAAGGTAACCTGTTAGGCTTTTAATCCTTACTTTTCAAGAATATCTCAGAAACTGAAAAGAGATAGATAGACCTTTCTCGAAGCTGTTTATGTAGCTCTTGAACTTCTCTACAAGAAAGGGAGAAGGCTACTCTATTTTTTAACAAAAGGTGTACATTATTGCGTGGAGAAAAATATCATTATTTCAATTATTTTATTCAATTCTGTTCACCTCTATAGATTACAGTTCAGATACATTTCTAGAATTTTCTTCCGCTGCATTTTTTGCAAATCGTAAAATGCGTGTAGAAAATTAAAGAACAATCTCAAATGTGAGGAACTTGACATTGAATCTTATCATAGAATTTTACAAGTTTTTTCCACCGAATATTTATAATTTAAAATCGAAATTAAGGAAGTCAACCTCATTTTTCTGAAAAAAATTGATCGATCATTCTCATCTGCATATTTTTTAGCAAAAGGTGTGAGTTATTACGTAGAGAATCAATCATTATTTATTCGATTATTTCATTCAATTTCATCAATCTTTTCCGATTCAATTCCGTATTGATGATCAATCTTTAGAATTTTTTATGACTGCATTCTTCGTAAATCATTAAACACGTGTATAGAATAAAAAGACAATCTCAAATGTGAAGAACTTGACATTGAAGCTTATCATAGAATTTCACAAGTTTCTTTCCACAGAATATTTTCTATTTAATATCGAAATTAAGGAAGTCAACCTTATTTTTTTTGAAAAAATTGATCGATCATTTTCATTTGGACATTTTTCAACAAAAGGTATAAGTTAATGCATAGAGAAACAATTATTATTTATTCGATTAATTCGTTCAATTTTATTAATCTTTTCAGATTTATTGCCGTATTGATGATAAATCTTCAGAATTTTTTATAACTGCGTTCTGAGTAAATCGTTAAACACGTGTAGAATATAAAATGACAATCTCAAATGTGAGGAACTTGACATTGAAGCTTATCATAAGATTTTTCGAGTTTTTTTCACAGAATATTTCCCATTCGATATTAGAATTAAGGAAATCAACATAATTTTCTTTTTAAAAAAATTGATGGATGTATTCTAGAGTTAAAAAAAAACACACATAGATGGTCGAAAATTTCGAAAAGTTTCTGGATTTTTCCCTCACGCAACTCCTGGACCCACACATGAAGAAACACGGAAAAATAACGGGAAAAACATCTCCGCTCTCAATCATCATCAATTGATGTTTAAGGAACAAAAAAGCGTTCCTTCTATTTTTGTTACAACTTTGACCTTTCGGTGGAAAAAAAACGGTCCAACCGTGACTAAGGGTCAAAACTGACTTTCAAGTGACAAAGGAAGGCAGCTGGAATTCAATTTCAAAGTAATTCCGAGAAAAATTTGGCAAAAATATTGAATTCACCAAAAATTCACGAAATATCAAAATATACAAATTTCCACATTTCTGGTTAGTTTCAGATTGTTTGAAATAAAACTGACTTTTTTAATTAAAAAAATGGGAAAAATATTGCAATGAATGGAAAAATCCCTTTCCCCTTTCCTAAATTAGATAAGGGTTCCACCGTTGCCATGGTCTGTTAGGAGGAGTGAAGAGAGTTTCAGTTTGTTGTGTGACTGGACGAGAGAAACACCTAATGAAGATAAATAAAGCCCAATCAATATCAAAAGCTCGAATCATCTATTTCATTACAATACCCTGGAAAAACAGATTTAGATCAACCTAGATCTAAATTTTGGGATAGATCTAAAGAGATCCAGGGAGATATAGATATATCACTTCAGATCTCCTTTGATACCCGAGAAAAAAATTATGCATAATATTTTTTTAAAAATAGCCTCATATGAGTTCAACTGATTATATAGGGCTATTTTCTATACATAATTGAAATTTTGAGAGGGGGAAAAATCGAAAAAAAGTAGCAGCCCGGATGAGATCGAACCCGGGACCCTTCAGATGCTAATATTCGTACTCTTCTATCTGAGCCATCGGCCTATTTCATATTTGTTACCAATTTTCAATCCTCATAATTTCATCTTTGCCTATTTTTCTTAGGCCAATCGGAGTGAAGTTGAAATAGTTTGATCGTAAAGTCTCGGGGTCGTTGAGTATGCGAGAAGAAACGTACTATATCATTTAACCTCGGATAGAATATGTAACTGTAAACCTATGAAAGAGATTATCACGAAAATTGTACATGTTTCATGCAGATCTTCGGAGAGCTGTTTAGATCTAACAGAATCTCAGTAGATCTAATGGAAGAGATACCATTTGACCTGTTTAGATCCATGCAGATTCACGTAGATTCACGTAGATCTGCTGAGATCTAAATAGATCTAATTTGTTAGATCTCACTAGACCTGCTAGGAGAAATATCATTCGACCTGTTTAGATCTACGTAGACCTACGTAAATCTACGTAGATCTATGTAGATCTCCGTTTCCTTCGATTTTACTAGATCTAAGTAGATCTACGTTGATATTCTTAGATATATTGAAATTTGCTCATCCGTTTTCATCAATCTGTTTGCTTTGTTCATAAAAAATGTTAGAGTTTGCGAAATTGATTTCTTCCACCATTTTCAGATTTCTTCTAGAAAATTGTGATAGATATAGATAGAAATCATGAGATTTTTTTTGGAGAGTACTGAATCCTCTACAGAAAATGTCAGCAGCGATATTTCTTCATCTTTTTTTGTCGAAAAGTTAGGAACATCGGAAAGTGTCTCAAAATGCTTCGTTTCGGAGTGACTTATTTTCGGACACTTCCAATTTTCAGGCAATAAGAGGTAGAGGAATACCACTGCTGACTTTTTTGTAGAGAATTTAATACCCTTCAAAAAAAGGCCTACGAATTTTATCTCTATCTGCTATCTTTCCTCAA
Source organism: Aleiodes leptofemur (assembly GCA_963942555.1). NCBI lineage: Eukaryota > Metazoa > Arthropoda > Insecta > Hymenoptera > Braconidae > Aleiodes > Aleiodes leptofemur. The sequence continues at coordinate 14,636,389 of OZ012612.1, forward strand.
AGAGAAGTTGAAAATGGTAAAAAAAACAGTTTTGCAAACTTCAACATTTTATATAAAACGAACAATTTTTCCCCAATTTTCTTCATGCACATTGTTCATTGGGTTTCAAACCTACGTAGTCATATTTTTTGGATTATCTCGATGCATCTCAACGCAACTACGAATATAATTTACCTTCTCACTGATTCCGAACGACATCGGGTAAGAACTTGGTGAAATTCACCAGATATTTACCGGTTCGTTCATTCTAAACGCATTTCTGAGTAATTTCAATTCGAAAGCCATAAAATGTATTGGATATTCGGTCAACTTTGGATATTCTGAGAAAATACGCTCAAATATTTAAATGTTCGAAACAATCACGAATATTCAAAAATTCGAATATTTGGAGACACCACGAATATTCGAAAATTCGAATATTTGGAAGAGATACGAATAGTCAAACAAATTGAATATTCGATTCGAAGGCTATTCGCACACCCCTAGTGGTAAGGAAGTATTGCATACAATTTTCCATCCCCTGTAATACAAATATGAGTTGGACTGAGTGTAATTAGATTTTCATGAGAAACGATAAACCATTCATAAGCCAAAGTGAGAATCTGAGAAAGTCGAATGGAATTTTCTCCTCAGGGAAAAAAATTTTGTCCCTGATGATAATAGCTGAAGTATCCTCCATTTTTCTGCATAAACAATAAACGAACAATCCCTTTGGAAAATAGATTCTACAGAATAGGTATGGATCGGTTTCGGATGTCTCAAAACGGATAAATAGTTGATCGCGTTGAACACAATTACGTTTTCAACAGTAAGTGAATTTTCATATCTCAAAATCGACTCGGATATATGTACACATCGATTGCAAATTCCTAGAAACGGATAAATTATCGGTCGTGTCGAGATATTTTCTTTTCATATACAGTGAGTAAATAATTTCTGCGGAACACCGACTCTACAATGCAGAAATGAATCAATAGCAAATTCTACCATCGACTACTGATTATCACTGTTTTTAAAATGAGGAGCTACAGGATGGGTAGCGGAGTTATTGTTTAAAGTCCCTGACTGCAATTAATAATTGCATTTTAGAAATGCATTTCATAATTGCATTTAATAAATGCATTTGATAATTGACTACCGATTATTACTGTTTTTTTTTACTCACTACGTGAGCCATGAGGAAGAGTTTCCTGATATTTTTTCTATAGTTATTCCCTGACGCTGTTGAGGGTAAATTTAATCTTATTACATAAATTAGATTTTCTCGAATCAAATTATATCATTGGATATATATAGTTGCAGGGAACTGATGTATCATAGAAATTGAGGGAGAACTTTAGATATTTTCGCGTTGACCAAACCTTCATTCATGGAGATTCAATCTGAATTGAATATTTTCGGCTCATGTTTTATCATGTCAATCGACCAGTCAATTAATCACAAACTCATGCAAATAAATTGCATTCAACTTGAGGAAGTTCAAACATGAACGTCAAAGAAACTCACGGATTTCTTCCACGTGGGTCACGAATTGGAAATAAATCGTCACCTTGTGATGTTAGAAATCAAATTATGATAACATGTGATAAATATTCACATAATTTTTCATTATCTTCGTACAAAAAAAATGATTTCAACTGCTCGTTACGCGGAAATATTTCAGGCTATTTCGGTAGATAACGATTTTTAATATGAACTGAAACATCCGCAATTTTATATTTTTTAGAGACTTCTTTTTTCCAAATAATAATTTTTCGGAAGTGATGATTATTTTCGAATTTAATGAGCCTAAGATCTTGGGGTTGATTATGATGTTCCATTCTAACGCCAAATTTTTGAAATAATTTTTGAATTTCAGAAATTTGGAAACAAAGAGGTCAGAAAGGTTTTGATGTTCTCGATCCTTTCCAAATATCGACATCACGTCAAATAGAAAAACGTAGATAAAATAAAAAATGAATTGTTATGAAAAAAGCATCTGTCAGGAAATAATAGATGAACAAACGACACATCCCAGATGATGTATATATTTATCTGTGTTTTGTTGGTTTTTAAGCCTGAAAAAAATTGCAATGTGGAAATTCCATTCAATATGACCGCATTGGAGAATAGAACTACCCGAAGAACAAAAATGAATTGCGTTCCCGGAAACGGGTAGTAGATGCTTATTAACTCATCCAATTGATAATCAAAAATATTCAAAAAGAGAATTTCGAAATTGTTCATATCTCAAATTATTTTGATTGTGCATACTTTGTGCATATTTTATTTCACATCATTGAATTTCCACATCAGAGGTGTGAATTCATTTTTAACTCGTGAGACACATGTATTTTGTCCTGTGATTATTTCTAGAGTTTTTAGAGTTTGGATTCGAAAAAAAATATCAGGAGTCTTTTCCACGTGGATCACGAATTCGAAATGAAATGCAAAATAAAATTGTAACTGTTCATTAGTGTTGTGGAAAAAAAATTTCCATTGCTCTACACGTGGATATATTTAGGAGCATCCGATCATGAAAACGTAACAAATATTTAAAAAAATAAAAAAATAATGAATTAATTAGTTTTTTTGAAATGAGGATATTTCCGGAAATTAGAGTAAAGATGGGAATTACAATGCTTGGAAATTTACCAGGCAATGAATAATTTTCCAAATTTAGTCAGTATACTTCTGCCCAATATAATAAAATGGAGCGAAATCGCCCTACATTGCTTATTTTCCGAGATATTTTCACAAAACAAATGACGAAAAAATCGACTTATCTTAATAAATTCATTCTGTTTCTCTTATTTCTCTTTTTGAAGAATATCTCAGAAAATAATCGACATAGGGCGATTTTGTCTTGTTTTTTTTTATGTGAATTTAAAGAGCTATGAAAATGTTTCAACCGAAATCATTGCATCTTGCTCAGCTTCCAAAATATTTTCAAAAAATGACACGAAAATCAACTGATCTTGATCCACCCGAGCTATTTTTTTAATTTCACATTTTTGCAAAATGTTTCAGAAACTAAGCGAAATAGAGCGATTTTATCCTATCCTGTCCTGTAGAGGGTTTCAAGAGCTGCAAAGAAGAATGACGGCAACATGATCTTATCTCCCTTATTTCTCGAGATATTCTCAAAAAATAGTGGACCTAAAAAATTTCATACTTCTATTCTCACCAGAAAACGTCTGTTCAAACAATTCCCATCAATATATCGTTATAAGAATGATAATCAATAGGAAATTATTACGAGGGCATAGTGCAAGATAGTGTTTTTCAGGGATATGATTCCCACAGCTCCCCTACTTTTCCACCCAACTAGTTGTATTTTTTTCGTTTCTAATAAGAAATTCATTTTAACGCTGGCAACTAAATTCAAACATGAATTTCTTGCATCAATACCACGGTTTCTCTATAAGCAAATCTGACGGATTTCACAATTCAATTCTATATTTTCTTATACTATCACCGCTGCCACATATCACATCACGTCATTTTTTATTGCTTACAACATTAACCATGATTTTACATTCTGAAACTCTAACATCTGAGAATGCATTAAATTCTCCCTGGGGACTTTTATATTCGTATTATCGACAATTCTCCATTTCAGACGCCAATGTGTCTCAAAATGAGACCCCTTTTGAGGTCTCAAAAGTGTCTACAAAATGAGACACTTGGGGTCTCAAAATGAGACCCCTAGATTTGCAGTGTAGAGATTAGCTCTCTCATACTTTTCGTTCGTGTTTACCTCGTCCCTGCACCCCACTTCCTCCCTTGCCACCCCTGCCGCATAGCTCTGATGTGCCCCCTTAACATAGTTGCCTCCCAACCATCCATTTAAAAAATTTGGCTCTTAGCCACCACCCTATGTGTGAGAATGTACTAGTATGAACCGATATATTTTCGACTTGACTGTACACTCACACAGTAGTAACCTCTATATGAATACCCATAGCTGTGAAATGTTCTTCCACACCACGCTCGCGGAGCCATCTTGATACCCCTTTCACTGAGAATTTTGTAAGAATACAGTTTTATTTTTGATTATTCACCAAAACTATGTGGTTAATTGATAATCGGATTCATTTCCATGTAGTAATTAATTAAACGAGTATCATGGGATATTGGAAGGTTATTAATTCAATACTAAAATATTGTCAATTCGCGACGTGTCGCTTATAATTTAAGCTTCATCAGGCTCTGAAAGACCAAAAATTACAAATTATTCTCTTTTTTCAAAGTAATAAAATAAATAAATACAAACAATAAGACATTAGAGCCTCTGACTTTAACCTCACTCTTAAAATGTTACAACAATCAGTCTCAAAAACCTATGATTATAAAAATAACTGAACTTTGAACAATTTACCTTGACATTTCTTAGCATTTTGTCAAATTACACTTAAATGATGAAGCTTAAATTATAAGCGAAACGTCGCGAATTGACAATATTTTAGTATTGAATTAATAACCTTCCAATATCCCATGATACTCGTTTAATTATGTGGTTAATGATCTCCATTTTTTAAACAATTCTAGATGTATAGTTTTGATAGGTGTAATTTTTTCATAACGATGGTTTTTCCTTTTTAATGTGAATAAAAATAAAGTTTGTAGTTCCCTATGCTGCCTGTATAAAAAAGTCATTTTCAATTGTAATTATCATGTATACTGTGGACCAGCGTTCTGGAAAATTATTACTATATTCATTATGCATCTCATTATTTATAGCCCGATTTTCAAACAAGGGAGGCAATTACCTTAACATCTCGGGAACCGCTAAACCAATTCGTCTTTTTCATTTTTTCCGCGTAATTCACCCGAAAAACGAAAAGGGATGGACATAATGCCCACTCGAACTATTATATTGTTTGCACTAATGAAGGAAATTCGCAATTCAATATGCATTGGCTGTGGAAATTCACCGAGCATCCAAAAGTCTCCGGGAAGCCACAGATAGAAATCCTGTGTCTGGGAGACTCTAATTTTACATCTCGGGTTTTCACGATGGATCACAGAAATACATCGAATCTCGTATCGGATTTCCAAGAGACACTAGAGAGTATCCTGAGCACGCAATCAAACTGAATGCCAATTCAGCCGGTCAGTTACTCTGAAACACTTGAGAGTGTTCATCCTTATCCTGGTCTATACCTATCGACTTTTTTACGACAATTTTTCGAGAAGAAATTGTATTTATAATAAATGAGCATAAATTACTCAATACAGAAAATTGATTGTCCATTTAATTTGGGAGGATCTTTATTATTCTTACAGACTTCCTCATTGAATTTATTTGATAAAGAAATAACAAACATAAGAAACTGATAATTCAATGAAATGATGTCATATTCGACGTAATACCCGGGAAAAACAGAATTAGATCTACCTAGATCTAAGTAGATGTAAAAAATAAGAGAACGGAGATCTATCTAGATCTCTGAAGATCTAAACACATTGGTGGTGATCTTGCCTATGCGATCTATTGAGATCTACCGAGATATAAGTAGATCTAACTCGTTAGATCTCTTTGGATCTCAATAGGTCTGACTTGGTTCAAGTGGATGAATGAAAACGCAACACAGATTGATGAAAACGGATGAGCAAACTTCAATATATCTAAGGATATCAACGTAGATCTACTTAGATTTAGTAAAATTGAAGGAAGCGGAGATCTGCCTAGATCTACGTAGATTTACGTAGATCTACGTAGATCTAAACAGGTCAAATGATATTTCTCCTAGCAGGTCTAGTGAGATCTAGCAATTTAGATCTATTTAGATCTCAGCAGATCTACGTGAATCTACGTGAATCTGCATGGATATAAACAGGTCAAATGGAATCCCTTCCATTAGATCTACTGAGATCCTGTTAGATCTGAACAGCTCTCCGAAGATCTGCATGAAACATGTAGAATTTTCGTGATAATCTCTTTCATAGGTATACAGTTACATATTCTATGAGAGGTTAAATGATATAATACGTTTCTTCTCGCATATTCAACACCTCCGAGATTTTGCGATCAAACTATTTCAACTTCACTCTAATTGGCCTAAGAAAAATACGCAAAGATGAAATTATGAGGATTGAAAATCAGTAACAAATATAAAATAGGCCGATGGCTCAGATAGAAGAGTACGAATATTAGCATCTGAAGGGTCCTGGGTTCGAACCCATCCGGGCTGCTACTTCTTTTCGATCTTTCCCTCTCTCAAAATTTCAATTATGTATAGAAAATAGCCCTATATAATCAGTTGAACTCATATGAGGCTATTTTTTAAAAAATATTATATATAACTTTTTTCTCGGGTATCAAAGGAGATCTGAAGTGATATATCTATATCTCCCTGGATCTCCTTAGATCTATCCCAAAATTTAGATCTAGGCTGATCTAAATCTGTTTTTCCCGGGTATTGTAATGAAATAGATAATTCGAGCTTTTAATATTGATTGGGCTTTATTTATCTTCATTAGGTGTTTTTCTCGTCCAGTCACACAACAAACTGAAACTCTCTTCACTCCTCCTAACAGACCATGGCAACGGTAGAACCCTTATCTCATTTAGGAAAGGGGAAAGGGATTCTTCCATTCATTGCAATATTTTTCCCATTTTTTTTATTTAAAAAAAAAATTAGTTTTATTTCAAACAATCCGAAATTAACCAGAAATCTGGAAATTTGTATATTTTGATATTTCGTGAATTTTTGGTGAATTCAATATTTTTGCCAAATTTTTCTCGGAATTACTTTGAAATTGAATTCCAGCAACCTTCCTTTGTCACTTGAAAGTCAGTTTTGACCGTTAGTCATGGTTGGACCGTTTTTTTTCCCCCGAAAGGTCAAAGTCGTAACAAAAATTAAAGGAACGCTTTTTTGTTCCTTAAACATCAATTGATGATGATTGAGAGCGGAGATGTTTTTTCCGTTATTTTCCCGTGATTCTTCATGTGTGGGTCCAGTAGTTGCGTGAGAGAAAAATCCAGAAACTTTTCGAAATTTTCCATCTATGTGTGTTTGTTTTTAACTCTAGAATACATCCATCGATTTCTTTGAAAAGAAATTATATTGACTTCCTTGATTTCAATATCGAATGGGAAATATTCTGTGGAAAAAACTCGAAAAATCTTATGATAAGCTTCAATGTCAAGTTCCTCACATTTGAGATTGTCTTTTTATTTTCTACACGTGTTTAACGATTTACAAAGAATGCAGTTATAAAAAATTCTAAAGATTTATCATCAATACGGAAATAAATCTGAAAAGATTAATAAAATTGAACGAATTAATCCAATAAATAATAATTGTTTCTCTATGCAATGACTCACACCTTTTGTTAAAAAATATGCAAATGAAAATGATCGATCAATTTAAAAAAAAAAATAAGGTTGACTTCCTTAATTTCGATATTAAATAAAAAATATTCTGTGGAAAAAAACTTGTGAAATTCTATGATAAGCTTCAATATCAAGTTCTTCACATTTGAGATTGTCTTTTTATTTTATACACGTGTTTAACGATTTACGGAGAATGCAGTCATAAAAAATTCTAAAGATTGATCATCAATACGGAAATTAATCTGAAAAGATTAATGGAATTGAATGAAATAATCGAATAAATAGTAATTTTTTCTCTACGTAATAACTTACACCTTTTGATAAAAAATACGCAGATGAAAATGATCGATCAATTTTTTTCAAAATAATGAGGTTGACTTCCTTAATTTCGATTTTAAATGATGAATATTCGGTGGAAAAAACTTGTAAAATTCTATGATAAGATTCAATATCAAGTTCCTCACATTTGAGATTGTTCTTTCATTTTCTACACGCATTTTACGATTTGCAAAAAATGCAGCGAAAGAAAATTCTAGAAATGTATCTGTCATCTAAAGAGCTGAACAGAATTGAATAAAATAATTGAAATAATAATGTTTTTCTCTACGCAATAATGTACACCTTTTGTTAAAAAAATAGAGTAGCCTTCCCCCTTTCTTGTGGAGAATTTCAAGAGTTACATAAACAGCTTCGGGTGAAAAGGTCTATCTCTCTTCAGTTTCTGAGATATTCTTGGAAAGTAAGGATTAAAGGCCTAACAGGTTACCTCCATTTTTCTCAAAGAGTATCTCAGAAAATAATGGAGATACGCCCTTTCTATCCCAACAATTTTTTGTAGCTCTTGGAATATTTTTCGGAAGTAAAGAAAAAATTTTACGAAAGAGGTAAAGTAGAATGAATTCATTTCATTATGCCTATTCGAAAACTAAACGAGATAGAGCGATTCTGCTGGAATCCATTTTTGGTGAGAATCAGAAAAGCTGAAAAAATGATTGAAAGTACAAGAGCGACTCTTCATTTTTTAAGAGATAGTTGATAGAACAAGTTCATTTTGTTCATCGGTAAATTTTTAGAATATCTCGTAAACTAAGGCAGATGGCGTCGTTTCATCTCAAGCCTTTCTCCTAGAAAATTCCAAGAGCTACAAAAAAATTTCCAGGACAAAAATTTTATCACTTTTATTTATCTAATTTTTTTCAACTGCAATGGACGGCTGGCAGTATTTTAGTCTTCATCTACATTCTGTCTCATGACTCTCCAAATTTTCAAGCCCCCAGATATTTCGTGAAACTTTTTGAAGAGAACTTTTTCAAAATTATGGAAATTACTGTGGAAAATTTGAGAGTCAGCAGTATTTCATATTAATGTTCGGAACTGATCGAGTGTGTTCACGTGAGACCGACCCTTGTCTCATTGCCATTGGTCCTCGATAGTATGACCAGAGCAATGAAAGAGATAAGACGTTTTTTGTAACTGTTTGATAATCCTGTTCAAATTAAATAGAAATAATTACAAATCAATCAGTTTACTATCAGTATTTTACACAATTCCACAAGAAAGAAATTAACAATTATCAAGGAAAAAATTCCAATTGTTCAAGAATTTAGTTATCAACGAATGCAAAATCTCGAGGGCTTGAAAATTTAGAGAGAGCTGCCGGAAAGGGTGTAGATTAAGATAAAAATATGGCCGATCCTTCGGCGTTCTTAAAAAAATTGAAGAGAAATACTAAATACTCATCGACTCGGTTTGGTTGAAAGTTCATTTTTTAGGAAAATTTATAACTACAGAACACAAAAAACGAGACAGTTGGGTATTTAAAAAGAATTGCGAAACAGGACACGTAGAAAAATTCTGATGGCGGCCGCCATGGCAGCCGCCATCACAAATTTGCCGCTTTCCATGGAGTTCTTTCCCATAGCGATTCTTTCATGACGATTCTTTCCATGGCAATTTTTTGCATGATGATTCTTTTCATGACTTTTCCATAAATTTTTCATGACTTTATGGCTATAGCAAATTTCTCCATAGCAAATTTTGCATTGACGAATTCTGCCATGGATAAAATGCAATGGAGAAAAATGCCATGGAAAGAATCACTATGGAAAAAGTCACCATGGAAAACAAACGCCATAGAAAAAAAGTCCATGGAAAAGAAAGCTATGAAAAAAAATCCATGGGAAAAAATGAAAAGAATCATCAAGGGAAAAAATGCCTTGCAAAAATATGCCTTGGATAGAATCGCCATGGGAAAATTGCCATGGAAAGAACTCCATGGAAAGCGGCAAATTTGTGATGGCGGTCGCCATGCCCAGCGCCATGACCACCGCCATGGCAGCCGCCATCAGAATTTTTCTACGTGGATACAAACACATGCTAAATTATGTTTCGAGAAAAACACGATTAAAATTATGATTTTTGTTATGAATATGAAAAAATGCTTGGTGAAAAGTTCAAAATTTCAATAAAAAATGTATTTCGAGTGATAAATGTTCTTACCCATATTCTTGAATGGTCAGAGTAGTTTTTGGAGCAAGAAAAATGATTTCTCGGAAATTCTACAACAGTGTAACTCCTCATTATCTTTCCATGAAGCATCACCAGGCAGGATCCCAATAGATATAATGAACTCAAGAATTCCCAAATATTACGTAAAAATATGAGATTATGCCATGACGATGATAGAAAACTCGCGGAATCGCTAATATAATTCGAAAAAATCATTTTTTGAAGATCTCAAAAACTACCCATCAGATTTCAATAAAACTCCTACACAATATCATTTATATTGAGCATTTTATCACAGTGTGGTTTCATAGAACTGTTGTGAATATTTCCCAAGATATAATAGAGACTCAAAAACATATGGGGAATTTTCATAAAGTATCTTCGGACAGGTTCTAGAATTCTGAGTAATTGACATACAGACTTATAATTTGTTTTTATATCATTCTAATGATGTAATGAAATGGGGGCAACCAAAAAAATTCGAATAGGAAAGAAAAAAATTTCAACGTTCATTATATTATATATATATATATATATATATATATATATAAATATAAAATAAAAATGGAAAACTATGGAAACCTTGTGAATAAGAAAATAGTAATTGTAGGAACAGGAAATCGCATTGCTCGATTATTAATTAATGAGCTCTCTACGAGTGATATAACTGTATCGACTAGAGACACCTGTCTCTCAGTGAAGTGCCGCTGAATCGTTTCATTCATGGTCTTGAGCGATAATCCTTTTGGAAACTAAAATAATTTAGGCAAAACGAGAATACTTGAGGCAAGACGGAAAATCAAAATTCCTCCGAAGAAATATTGCATTGAGTTTCTTGAAAGGTAAAAGAGAACTGATACGCTTTCACTTCGCAATTGAATAATTCTTATAAGTAATTAAGATTATTTCGATTTTTTCGACTTGTTTTGGAAACTTTATTGTCAAGATACGATGAATTTGATAGAATGAACTAACTGAATGCATTGAACTGTCAACATAAACAGCATGTGAATGAAAACCGTTTCACACGAACAATACTGAACCCTGAAAAAAAAAATTGCATCCTTGCGCACATCTTCTGACTCAGGCTGCTCGCCCGCTACTAAGAACACGGTATATCGACTTGGGCCCGTGAGTCTAGAAAATTCAAATTGCGCCATCTTTTGAACTCATACATGATCATAAAATGGTCCCTCCCGCCATCTACCAGTGTTTTGAGCTATTATACTCGCCTCAGAAAAATTCTCATGTATCTCTTTATCGACAATTCTTCTCACATTTTTTGCGGATAATTTTCCGATGATTTTGCTGATAACTTGATAACTTGAATGTGTCAATATAGTCAGTTATCGTAGTTTTTTTCCGTCTTATTGTCGAATATTTGACGGTAATTTTTCAGATCTTTTGTCGACGAAAAGTCGACAATTTGTCGGTGCCTTGTTTTCTGGGTAGGTGTCATTTAGATTGGATTAAATTATAAGTTCTTATTTGTGTTACATTTAGTTAACACTCTCAACTCAAAATTTTTGTCTGAAAGACGGTTATATTTGGGAAGATTAAACGTCGTAGCGTTGATTTTATTATAAAATTAATTATTCCAATCAATTAAAAAGTAAGAAAGAATCAAAATTTCGAATGAGAAGAAGAATTATAAAATTTCATCAGTCAAATTTTTAATTACAATAATAATCAAAATTTTCAGAAAAAAAAAATTAATTTTCAAGCTAATGAAAAATTTAAAAATCCAAATTTTTTATTGGGAAAGTAATGAAAAATTTTTCGAAGGCAATTACAGAAATAAAAAAAAATTAAGAAATTAAAAATGTTCATTTTTTCTTTGCCGATCTTTGAATATTAGTCTTGAGATAAGAATGACTTCTTTGCTTCTTCAAAGTCTGACATTGTGCATCTTTTTCTTTTATATTTCTTCAAGAATTTACGTTGTGATAAGTGTTAGAGTCATTTCAGTTGATATTTGTGAATGTTTTTCTTTTTTTGGTATAATTTCTAGGATAATAGGAGATAGGGAATTTCGCGTTTTAGCTAATACTCATTCAATATTTGCAGATGATTGAAAATTTTATTTATTATTATCATACATGAATATTATATAGGAAATATTGTAAATACATGAGAATAGTGTAATACCTCTAATAAAAGTATTGGAAGCTCTGCGTGAAATTGATGTTTTAAAAGTCATTTATTATTCATTTAAGTCGAATGATTTTTCTTTCTTATTGAGAGTGTTTCAGTAATTTTTTATTTTGAAAAGAGGGAATATTTATTCATTCTGGATTGAGCCAAGGATCTCTCTCACAGAATACGATATGATTCACTACTTTGAGTTCTCCAGAACTGTTGTAATCCCAAAAGTTATCAGCCATCTCACAATCATTTCCTCCCCTTAGATTGACTATTTTATCAAAAAAATTAAAAGTAAATGTATAACTCTTCAGGAAGATTCTTTTCTTCAATTCTTATAATGCAGATTGATAATACTTTCTCGTGTGTTGGAACGAAAGAACTTGAAGTTCACTTACCTTTTTCAGCAGCGTCTATACTCAATCTTAAAAGTTCTGTGCTGAACGGATCTTTGACATAGCTCGATACAAACTCTGTGATCATATGAATGTGAAATTTCCCATCATAGAACTGTAAAAATTTTAATAATAATGGCGTGATTGGATGATGAAGAAATCAATCGAGAATTTTTACTAAATTTCACAAAAAATAACCAGAATTTCATTTAGACTGAAAGCCTTCACTCAAAAATCTTGAAAAATTTGTGATGATGCTCTTACACATTCACATTGATAGCTAACTCTTTGAAATTTTTCTGTACATAAATTTTTTCATGATAATAAATTTTCTATTATTACTATTCCCATTTTTTCGTAAAGACACTTGGTGTAACATTTCATCGCATCACTCCTTGATTCTTTCGAAGTATCGTTTAATACAGGCTCTCCGAAGCGTTTCCGATGAGCGTTGCACTGTTGTAAAGCCCCTTCCTCCGTAGCGGCTGGATGATGAACGCATATTGGAGTTACCACAATGCTCTGAAAATGTCATTTTTCGTCCATAAAAAAGACAAGAAATAAATTTATTTTCAAATAGTAATAGAGCTCGTAGTGATTGAAGTGATCAGGAATAAATAACAATCACTAGAAAATGGAACTACTGTCTTAACCTTTTCAGGACCGAGCTATTTTTTGACGGCTTTTTCAGTTTACTGTTTAGAATTTTTTTATTATTATATATGAGTTGTATACCCAAAAAGATTGCGCCGCTTCTGCGCCACTATAGTGGCTTTCAGTCTGGAACGGAAAAAACCAAAATTTTTCGTGTTTTTCGCAGTTAAATCAATAGATATCTTTTATCAATCATAGGAAAAATGATTGGGAGTATGTTCTACTAAAAATCAACCAAAATATGTCTCATTTAAAACATTATTCTTACAAATATCATCAAACTCAACGTATTCATGAAGCAAAATCCACTATACCGGTTTTTAAAATTTTTTCTAAAGTGCCATCACCTGCGCCAACTTTCAATCATGCTCAGAAATCGCAAATGAATACTCATAAACATTTTAAATGCCATTTCTCACATAATCACTAAGTTTACTAAGAAACACGAATTAATAAAACAATTTACAAAAATAGCTGAAAGCCACTGAAGTGGCTTCCGGTCCTGAAGAGGTTAAGGTAGTTTATGCAGTGGATAGTCGAGCAATCAAACTATTCATCTTTTAAATTTCGAATTAGTTTACAGCTTCATTATTAATGGAGAAAAAAAAATGCAGAGCTGTGTACATTTGAAGTATGTCTACATCTGGAAACTTAATTTCAAAAATTACTGTATGATGGTAATTACACAATGAGCCTGTTCATAAATTTTCAGTTGTCTAGCATATTTCCTCATTTTGGCCTGAAAACTGAGGAACGTCCTTAACCATTCGAAAATAAACGAACATAAAATACCTTTTCAACTTTAATTAAAGCTCCGTCTGATACAAATTTTAAACATAATCATCGAGTAAAAAGAAATATTATCAATAGATGATTAGTAGTGCACGAAAAAAATAGCTACACTGCCCAATGTATAAATATAAGAAATTTCCACCACTCTGATCCATCCCCACTCTACTTTCGAACAACCTTAGGATATCATAACCTAACCAAGATGTGATTGAATTCTCAAACTAATTATTCCAGTACACCTTAATCGTCAGTATTGCAGAAATATAAAATTAAAATATTTTAGTATCAACGTGACAGTCTCAATGAAAATGAAAAATTACCGATGTCAAACATGATAATTTAAAAATGAGCGACAGTCCAATAATAATTTTACACTCCATATTCACTCAGTATTTTCACCATACTCAGCAATGACTTAGAGAATTACTTTTTCTGCTTTAGAATTTTTAGACACGCCCGTCGAGAAAATATGGTATTAGATATGATCATAGTCAAATATTTCTATTCGTTTTAAACCAATTAAGGGGGAGTTCTTTTTTTGAATTTTTCGTTGGCCAATCATTGCTGTACAGCAATGTGTTGACGTCATATTGTCGTTAGTAATCTATATTCTATACGAGCGAAATTGAACGAAATGATGGAAGATGGAAATTATTCTGTAGATAATGATGATGCGTACCTCAATCCAGCGAGTAATAACTCATGATCAGTCGAGAAGTGAAAAGCATGAACTCACCATCAGTAGATAATAAAGGAATCCTGCAACCTAAAATGAACGAGGATTTTTTTTCGGGTTGAAGTCAGACTACCCGGAGGGAAAAAGTCAGAATAGGAAACTGGGCGAAAAAATAATGTCCTAATGCTAATTTGGCGGAAATGATGCCCTTAAGGATGTTTTAAAAGCAGTAAGATTAATATTCCGAATGCTGGTTAGAAGGAATAATTTATTTACAGAAACCATGTATTGCTTGAAAGAAACAAATTGACAATAAGAAAAATGGAGAATGTATATCTTTTCGATTTTTTTTCCAAATTATAATCATTCAGAAATAGAAGTAGTCCGATAAATTTTGGTCAGAATTATTCATTGAACCAATGAATATCTGACGTTACGTTCTGCTATGTCCACCCCAAGATGAAATAAAATTTTCCTTTTAGTAATACATATTAATGTATGTAAATATGAATAATATTCATGTCTACACAAATGTTGGAATGCGCGCGATGTGGAAATGTCCTAATGAAATGGAACCTTTCCACAATCAATTTAATAAAACCCAGAATGTGTCGAAGGAATATGAAATTAATAATTATAATAAATCGACAAAACGAAACATCTCTCAATCAACTCGAAAGTTAATCAGTCGCGATTTTACTAGGAATGAGCAAGGTTCCCAATTAACTTCCGTACGGTCTCAAATAGCTAAACAGATTTTCGTTAACACTGATTCATCATAATTTCGGGACAAGTATTGGTGTGCCCAATTATTCGGACTTTTGATGAATTGAGACGCAAAATCGGCGGTGGTTTTCGACAAGCGAAAAACTCGTCGAGTGAAGTACAGAATTCCGAATAATTCATGTGGAAATTTACCAAGGCACACGTGGACTCCTCAGGCCTCAAAGTGTTGATTTTTGTGCGGATTATTGTATAAAGAATTCTCGAACCAGTGGACGAGAAAAATAAATAAACAACAAAAACACTGTAAAGGGGTAGATCCGAAAAACTGTAAGTAATCTTGAAATCTGTGAAAGATTACAAAAATCCAAGTCATTGATGAGGATCAATTAATCAGATTTGTAAAACATGTAATAAAGGAAGGCTTAAAATATAGGGAAAATTGGTATAATCAAAAAGAGAGTATTCCTTTGAAAATTCTCTACATCCTCAACTCCTTCACAAATGTGGTTTTACTCAGCTTAAAGTAAAACCAGAAGAAAGATCAATGAAAATATAAACCTCAAAAATAGAAAGAAAAGAAAACACCAGCACGAGGAAAATTATAACTAATTTTCCGAGAAGAGAGGTGAGAGTTTCACTCCTTTCTTTCAATTCTAAATTTCTTTGTTACTAATCAGATTCTCGGCTGATAAGTCTTCCCAGGCATAACAGTTCATTTGTCGAAATGATGGATTTTCCGAAAACACAGGATTATGAAAGAGAAAAATAAATTTCGAAGCTTATTGATTGAGGAATTAAATTACAGATGAATGAGTATTCATAGGAAAACAAACTTTTACCTAATCACTATTTTTCGGAGAATTTCAGTGCGATTATATTTTTGGGAGAATCGGAATTCGTCCGAAAATTTGATTTACTACATTCATGGAATTTATGCTTATATCGACGGCTGGTAAGCACAAAAAAATAAAACATCCTGAATAAAAAAATACATGGCCTTTTTTTGGCCTTCTTTGTGAAGCCTCGAAATCGCTTAGTATGGGAACGGATACATATATGTATATTGTGACGCCATATTTTTGACGTCATAATGTTTTTGAGTTAGACCGGTATCACGGTGAATGAATTGTTAGAACAAAATAGGAAAATAAACCACCAAGGTGGCAGGTCCGAGAAACGAGAAAATATTCGTTTATTTAAGAATAAATTAATTGATTTTATTTCTTCCGCTTCGAATTTTCCCGCGTTTGCCGGAGTTTCTTCACCATTCAATGGAGAGGCGCCACCGGATAGCCAGGATCATCGAGGAAACTGCTGAGCCAGCTTATCGACGCAGTTAGCGGAAATCGATGGGCGGACTTTGCCGTTGGACTCTTGCAGCGGATTGGAGGAAATTAAAGGACATCGACTAATTGCTCAATTAATTAAATAATAATTAATTGCCATGAACGTTAATGTAAAAAAATTAACACACGAAATTTTTGGAATTTTTGACGTTGGAAATGTTTAAACATTCTTTAACCCTTCAACGCTTATGGGCGTTTCCCCCACTCTGCGGCCTGCTAAGCAGGCAGCGCATATCTGCCTTAGTGTGTATCCGTGAGCTCTGGCGAGCAATACCGTACCTACGATGAGGTTACTGTTTGTTTTGAAATTTTATCGGGTATGTTATTGTTCGTTAATAATTTTGAGTTTCCACGTTGCATTTTCTGTAGTTTTTTATTCTACATCATTAGAAATAATTTCAAAAAAGAAGATAATTCGAAACTATTTAAATAACAAAGGAAGGGGCACCGAGGGAACCCATCAGATGTGTGTATCACGGTAATGACCGGGCCTGAGTCTCGCAAACTGAGGTAGTGGGGACTGAGAGCGCACGACATTGGCTATCCCCACTCTAGCGCCACTGGTACGAGTTAGTCCGACTTCAGCGTTAGAGGGTTAATGACATTATTTAATTACCGGCATGAGAATAAAATATACCGGCTACAAAAGAATGTTTCTAACGTCATTGGATGATTAACTTTTGGAAGAGCCACCTGTGGTCTAATTTTCGACGCACGCCGGCGTCTTCCTCACTTTTCGTTTTGGTGTGATTTGGGCAACACGTGTTTTATCGTTGCAAAAGTTTTGGGAAATTATAACGCAATTATTAACGTTGCATTTAATTAGAAAAATAAAAAAATTAGCGAAGAAAATTTACTAAAGAGTTTGGAAGGCTGTACCGGAGCTATTGGGAAAATTAAAGAGGATTAACAGTTGGAGCTTAATCAACAGAACTCCGGTGAGCGTGTGAATTTTCTCGGTGAAAAATAATGAATTTTTCAGTAGCGTCATTTAACGACGCTGTTGACCGCCATTTTCGGGTTTTCCGTGGCGTAGTCTAGAATTTCCTTTAGGATAATATTTTTTTTTCTTGGGTCTATTTTCTCGTTTCTCATATTTTTTTTTTATAATTTTCGAAATATCATTGTCGGGAAAATTAATTTTTTTTTGGAATTATATTTATTTTATTTTTTATTTTTGAAAAGTGACGTCACGACGATGATCTCAGTTGAAAATTTTATTTTGTGGTTTACCGGCGAATTTAATTTCAATTAAAATTTAATTCGTCGATCGTTTTATTTTTTTTGGGTTCGACTGAACACATTGTCGCGGACGACGTTCATAAAAGTCTCGAAGCTTTAAGGTGCTTCCACACAGTATTGGGATTGATTCAAATATTTTTTTTTTTTTTTTTGACAATTAATTCGGTTTTAACGACGTTTCAAATTGGTTTGTGATAATTTTTGTTATGTCGTGTTGTTGAAATGACGTCATAGACTTTTGAGTCAATCCTGAATACTTGTGAAGAATTTTTTTTTTGTATCGAATCTTTAATGATTTTATTTTGTTTATGGATTTTTTTTTTATTAACGACAATATTGAATTTTTTAAAGAATTTTGGAATTCAGTAATGATTATTTTCATTTATTTTTGTATTTTTTTTTATTGAGCAAGATTTGAAAACAACAGATATCGCTCTAATTATATCAATGAAATTTAAACGATTTTCATTTTTTTTGAACTCTGTATTCCTAGTTCCAGTTTCAGGTGAAGTTTGGAACCCAGCCGCCTCCGCGGTCAATTGAAGTCATTCTTTTGTTACTGACTAGTCGGATATTCACCTGGGGTTCTCAAATTTATTTGTTTGGTAATTTGGATTTTTTGTTTATCGGACGAAGTGTCGTCCTGGCGCCCAACTATTTTTTTTTTAGTTTTGATTTGAACGTTTGGACTTTTATTTTGGGCCATTGAGTTTCTCGGATTTCTTCGGTTTCCGTGGATCGAAAAATACGTGACAATATATATATATATATATGCAAGTTCGGACGCCATAGAATGCATTCTGAGGGATTTGGACGAAGAAAGACAAAACGAGAGTGCAGGAATGCTCCATATCCGGTATAATAAGGTCCAAGGGCTCTTTCCAATCATTGCTGCACAGCTCTAATGTGATATTTCTATGAATATCAATTGTATCATCAACATATTCCAAGAGAGCCGAAACTTCAAGTTATAGTTAATCCTCGTTCAGAATTTGAAGATAAATGACAGTGTTATTCATTATTATTATGCAGGAATATGATATACAGGATAGTGTAAATTCACGAGAATAGTATAATACCTCAAATAAAAGTGTTTAAAGCTTTGCGAAAAATTGATGTTTTACAAGTCCATTATTGATTGATAAAGGACTTGTAAAACATCGCGGAAAATATTATTTTAACGGGAAAAGCCGAAGGAAGGTCGGTGTAGCAGGAAAAAGCTAGAATTCTAGTGGGAACTTGGATTTTTGCGGGAAACATTTTTTTTTTTAAATGATTCTTTCAATTGAACCTTTTGTTTTATTAGTAAGAATATTTTATTTATGTTTTACTTCTAAAACAATGGAATATTGATTCATTCTGGATTGAGCCAAGGATCCCTGTCACAGAATATTGAATGCTTCCAATTTTTCATTACGTCAGAATTGTTGTACTCCCAAAATTCATTAGCCATCTCACAATCATTTCCTCCCTCTATATTCACTATTTTATCAAAAAAATCAAAAAGTAAACGTATAAATTTTCAGAATTATTTCTCCTTACGATTCTTATAATGGAAATGAATAGTGCTTTCTCATTTACCTGCGTCAGCAGCCCGTATACTCAATTCTGCAAATTTCTTGCTCAACGGGTGAGAAACATAGTCCGCCATAATATCTTTGATCGCCCAAGTGTGAAACTCATGTTCATAAAACTGTAATGTTATTAATAATGGAGATTTTTACAAAAAAATTAGGAAAAATTTGTGAAGATGCTTCGACGTGTCTACATTGACAGGTAATTTTTTCAAATTTTTTCATAGAAGTCTTAACTCCGAAAAAAAACCTTTCCATTCTTGTTCTCAGAGACTTGATCTCTCTTGATTTGCCTTAATTGCACAACCAAACGCACAGAAAGGATCGATAAGTGCGTGGACAGAGGAGAGAGAAAAGCGATGAGATGCCCAAGGGAGCTATTCCCAGAGCATTTAGTTTGGGTTAAGATTATTTTCCCGGCAGGGGGCAGCAGTGAATATCCGGAATAAAATTGAGCTGGTTTGAGAACGCTTCACTTCTGCCTCTGAATGACAAAGGTTATCAATTATCAATTGGTTGTACAGCTCATGCGAATGGAGGCCAGCTGTAAAATAACCATATCACAATGAAGGAAGACAAAGCTGGCCTTCAGCCATCAGTCCATACAGCCAATTGATGAGCGATAACCTCTATCATTCAGAGGCAAAAGTGAAGCGTTCTCAAACCAGCGTAATTTATATTTCAGATACTCACTGCTGTCCCCTGCCGGGAAAATAATCTTAACCCAAACTAAATGCTCTGGGAATAGCTCCCCAGCTCGAGTCTCAGGGACTAGCGATGATCGTGGAATGGGTCATGAAAAATTAATAAATTTTCTATTATTACTATTCCCATCTTCTCGTAGAGACATTTCGTGAAACAACGCATTGTCCCATTTCGTGATTCCTCTGAAGTGTCGTTCGACAGATGTTTTCCTGACACTTTCCATTCATCATTGCAAGCTTTCAAAATCACATTGGCGTCAGGAAATGGAACGCAAGGATCGATACTTTTACTGCCCTGAAAATTACATTTTTTTTAGTCCATTAATGTCATGAGCGATAAATAACAAACATTAGAAAATGGAACTACTGTCTTAAGGTAATTCAATTATGAAACGAATCTCGACAGAAAGTCCTGAAATTTGTATAACTGGATCTCCCGTTACCCCTTAAGGATTATTGGGAGATACAATCGGAAAAAAAAATTAATTTTTTGTATGAAATCGTGAATAATAACGCATACAAGATAAATATCTCAAAACTGATTCAGAAAGTATTTTAAAAATGTAATGAGAAACAGAATGAGCCCTAGAGACAGAAAATTAATTGAAAAATCGGAACGATCATTCAAATTCCTTCAAATTTTTCAAGATTTAATAAAGTAATGTAACAAATGGTATCAATCTTTCAATTTCCAAACAATTTTGTGTTTCTAGAGCTTATTTCATTCCTCATTAGATTCCTTATAGACTCATGAATCAGATTTGAGAATTTGATCTTGTATAAGTTGTTATTAACGATTTTCTACAAAAAATTAACTTGCTTCCGATTTTACCTCCAAAACATCCTTAATCGTCATCATGAATGAAATATAAAATTTGAGTATTTTAACAGTGGACATGACAGCTTCGAATAGAATTGTCAATTTTATCCAGTCTTTAATAAAAATTGGAAATTACCGATGCAAAACATGACAATGCAGAAATAATAGACAGTCCAAGAATAATTTTACACTTCATATTCACTTAGTATTTTCACTATACTCAGCGATGAATTAAAGAATTACTTCTGGTTCGTTAAAAATGTTTGTACTAGACACATCAGTAAGGAAAATTTTACTTTATATATGATAGTCAAATATTTTAATTCGTTTTTAACCAATGGAGACAAAGCTGTTTATTTAAATTCTACGTTGTCCAATCATTGCTGTACAGCCATGTGATGTCGTCATATTATCGTCTGCAGTCTTATCTATTTTATAGCCGAAAAATTTAAAAAAATAATAGTACAGGTAATAGAGGAGCGAGTTACTCTTGTCCATATTACATAATTCTGGACAAGTAATTTTTTTTTACAGATAGGTGCAGTATGCCCTGATGAACCTAAAAACACAAAATACTTACAAATAAGGCGAGCGGAAGTGCCGCCATTTTGCGAAAAACCGTTTGGGCCTGTATCTCCGTAACCGTGCACTTGAGGTTCATAATCATTAGGACCTTTATTATAGATAATTAAATTTCCTATCTTTTTTGTCCAATAATTTTTTTCGTAGCACTTACCGTTCACGATTTATAAGATTATTACGTTTGTTTATTTGCTTCTTTACCGATATCTCTTCTAATAATTGTTTAAATAATAAATTACCAGAGATCAAACTTTTAAATCGATAAATTTTCTACAACTTTTAATTTAAACTTTTTTTCCTAAAATTAATATTTTCGGAGTTATAATGCGTTAATTTCAAAAATCCTGTGCATAGGCGGTTGACGCTAGCTGGGGAACCCGCGAAACGCACAAGAATCGAAGAAGATCCATAATTCCCATTTCGATGTACATTTTTAAAAATAAATCCTACATGTATTTTTGGATAAATTTCCCGTTTTCTCATTTGTTTGTTTCATTATGCCATTAGTTTATGAATTGATTATTTAATAATAATGGAGGAGTGATTCGAGGTAAAGTAATATTTAATTGTATAAAAAAAATACAAATAAAATAAAAATTTCAATGGATAATCGCTGATTTTTGCAGGTAAGAACGTAAATTATTTATTATTAATTATGTCCAAAAAATACTATAATTCATATTTCATAAATATTCATTGAATTTTCATCATTACGCTATGCATACTTCGTTCTCATTAACCTTGTACTCGGTAGTACAAAATTGAACGCGTTAAAACTCCGAAAATATTAATTTTAGGAAAAAAAGTTTAAATTAAAAGTTGTAGAAAATTTATCGATTTAAAAGTTTGATCTCCGGTAATTTATTATTTAAACAATTATTAGAAGAGATATCGGTGAAAAAGTAGATAAACAAACGTGATAATCTTATAAGTCGTGAACGGTAAGTGCTACGAAAAAAATTATCGGGCAAAAAAGATAGGAAATTTAATTATCTATAATAAAGGTCCTAATGACTATGAACCTCAAGTGCACGGTTACAGAGATACAGGCCCAAACGGTTTTTCGCAAAATGGCGGCACTTCCGCTCGCCTTATTTGTAAGTATTTTGTGTTTTTAGGTTCATCAGGTCATACAGCTCCTATCTGTAAAAAAAAATTACTTGTCTGGAAATTTGTAGGACTAAATCCTCTATGACTTGTACTATAATGGAAGAAGAAAATCACTCGGTATGTAATATTACTGAGTACTCTGATTTCGTAGGTAACAGGTTTATCATCAATTGATAAGTGAAGAGCGTGAAATTACCATCAATAGATAATGAGAGAACCCTCCAACGTAAAATAAATTAAGATTTTTCCCTACAGTAAATCTGATTTTTCCTACAGTAAAAGATTTTTCCCTCCATTCCCTTCTAAGAAAGTACATGAAACATTTTTTGTTACCGATTACTGCTGATCAGCAATGTTTTGTTGTCATATTATCGTTTGTAGTCAATCAATTTTTCATGAAAAAACCAAAACCCATAGCTCGCATTGCCCCAAAAACAAGAATATTAGGTCCCCCGTCGAAAATTCGATGGGCAGTGATCCAATTTCTCTTTTATTTTCGTCTCGATTTCTATTTGGAGGACCGTTGGGACCCAAAGAAGGAAAATTCATCGATTTTTCATGGGAAAATCAACACCATGCTCTCGCGTTGCCTCATAGTCAAGAATATGAGGCCCCCGGCTGCAAAATGTCATTGTCAGTTGTTCAATTTCTAGGTTTACCGGGTTTTTACATCTGTATATAGTATATATAATATATTATATATATTATACTATAAATAATGTTACGGATATTGAATACCCTCTCCCCTCTGTAAGAACATGCTATATAGAATGAGTAAAAAGATGAATGTGTGTGGTTGCTAAGGTGTGTTTGGGATGAAAGTAGTAGTGCACTTTTTATCTGAATCTTGTAAGAGACACATCTCTGTGAATAATAAACATAACTGCCCCTTTAATTTAATAAACATGTATTATTTGAGAGTGAATACAACAATAATATAATGTATGCATAGCGTTCCGCGGTGACATGAAAAAGAGTCATGCTTTTTTCTTATTCAGGATTATTATACATGAATATCATATGAAGAATAGTGTACTCTAATAATTCTACTTTCCACACGTTTTATATAAAGAAAAAAAACTGTGCCCTACACGTGCAGTAGAGATTTTTGGACTCGTGTGATGACAGAACTCGCCTTCGGTCCGTTTTGGAATTTCACACTCGTCAGAAAATACTTTACCGCACTTGTTAGGTAATGTACTATGAAAGTTCTGCCAAAAATTGATGCATAAGAATTTATTTATTATCCTTTGAATTGAATAATTTCTCTTCATTATCGAGGATCTTTCATTCATTTTTTATTTGGATAAAAGGGAAATATTCATTTATTCTGGATTGAGCCAAGGATTTCTGCCACAGAATACGATATGCTTCCATTGTTTGAGTTCGCCATCATTGTTGTGGTTCCAATAGTTATCAGCCATCTCACAGTCATCTCCTCCCCCTTCATTTGCTATTTTATCAACAAAATTAAAAGTAAACGTATAAATATTCAGGAATTATTTTTTCTTTCAATTTTTATAATACTATGGTGGTCCCGGGTTTCTGACACTCGAGAGCTAGTTTCTGACAGCATGAATCGGTATTTTCTCATTGAATATAATTTAATCATTTTACTACATATTTAATGCATTAAACGAGCTCATCAATTGAATATTAAACAATATACTGTACATTTGAATATGACTAAGGGATTCAGCATGTCCGTAACTATCTATATTGTGGGATGAGTCAAAAGAAAAAAAAATCAATTCTTCAAAATTTTCGTACCGTGATGCCCCCTTAATAATGATAGATGAAAAGTCGTGAAGGGGGAAGCTTTCTTAAGTATATATCGTTGCCATAGGAACAAAATGACGTAAATGTTATGCATAAGCATAACACTTCCGCCCCTTTAACGATATACACTCGACGTTCGGATTTCTGGACATAAACTTGACTCGATACGCTATCGCGTATATTAAAAATTTCTAGTGTTGGAAACTTGAAAGATTGAAGTCAACTGACCTGCTACAGCAGCCTCTATACTCCAAAATAAAAGATCTTCGACTGACGGGTGATGAACATATTTTTTTATGCTCTCTGCAATCATATTATCGTGGAAACGATGATCGTAAAACTGCAACATTTTTAATAATAATAATACGTGATTGAATGATGAAGAGATCACTTGAGGAATTCAATTGCATTTCACAAAAAGCACCGGAACTTTGTATAGAATAAAGATCTTTACAAAAAAAATGGGAAAAATTCGCGAAGATGCTGGGACGTGTCTATATTGTTAGCATTTTTTTTTCCAATTTTTTCATGGAAGCCTTCACTTCGAAAAAAATCTAGTTATTCTCCTTCCACAGATTTGATCTCTTCCAATTTGACTTGATAAAAATTAATAATTCTTTTATCATTACTATTCCCATCTCCTCGTAAAGGCACTTGGTAAAACAATGCATTGGTCCATTGCGTGATTCCACTGAAGTATCATTCGATACAGACTTCCCAGCTTCTTTCCAGCGAAGGTGGCACTGCTGCAAAATCAATTCCGCAAATGGATACTGCACGCATTCTTTGGCACTCTTTCTCGCACTCATATTGCCCTGAAAATTTCATTTTTTTCAGTGAATAGAAAATACAAGAATTAAATTTTTGTTCAAATAGTCATAAGGCATGTAGTGATTGAAGTAATTGGAGATGAATAATAGGCACTATAAAATGGAACTACTGTCTTGAGGGGTGTACTGAGGAAGAAGAGAAAGAGGGATAGAGGAAGAAAGAAAGAGAAGTATGAGAAAGAAGAAACGAAATAAGAAGAAGATAGAAAAGAATAAACCATGGACACAACACCAGCTATCCCCACCAATTAGGTCACCCAAATTGATAGAGTGGGAAGATATTACAAGAGGTGATACTGGAAATTAATAATTCTTCTGGCTTGGGCCCTCGAATTGTACACACGGCATTTCTGTCCTTCTGACATGGCAACACTTTGCCCTAAAAATTGAATAAGCAGACGAAAGGAGGCCGCCAGAGGAAACTTGTCCTCTCCAACGGAGGGATGCTGATCACATCCCTCCGGAAGATACTAGATAAGTAAATTCTTTAATTATCATCTTCGAGCTCAATTCACGTTCCATGATACTCTCATTCTCTCTCATTCTCAATATCACGGAGTGGACATCTGTACCTGTTCTACATATTTTTTTTATTATCAAATTTTCATTATGTCGGGATTTCAAAAATGTATAATTTTATTTATCATAATTCACGCGCACTTATTATGTGGCAAAATTAAGATACAGTCATTATCTTCGTATTTTTCTTTTAATTGATTAGATGCTCAATTAATAACATTTAAAATTGAATAATCTTTCTATCTGTCGTTATTAATAATTTTGACATAAACGAAATCGTTACAGGGGTAACAGGAGACCTCGTAGGTATTACATTTTCAAGCTAATTGTTTAGGAATATTTATTAATATTTTCATCATAAAAAAGTGTTAATGACCAACGGAAGAAATTATAAAGTCAATGCTTCTGTTATTCCATTTAAAAAAATAATAATTATTGCTGAACAATGAATTTGAAAATTTTTTATTTACTGGGTCTTTCGTTACCCCTTAATCGTCAGTATCGAAGAAATATGAAAGTAAAGTATTCAAGCAATAACGTGACAGCTTCGAATGAAATTGTCCATTCCATCTCCACTAAAACTCCAATCAAACTCTTCAATAAAAATTTAATAATTACCGATAATACAAAAATGAACGACAGTCCAAGGATAATTTTACACTTCATATTCACTCAGTATTTTCACTACAGATTGTAGTAGATAATTACTTTTTTTCCTTCGTTAGAATTCTTTGTGGGAACGTCAGGAAAGAAGAATATGCATTATATATGATCATAATCAAATATTTCCATTCGTTTTGCACCAATGGAGAAGAAGTTTTTTGTTTGAATTCTAAGCTGTCCAATCATTGCTGTACAGCTATGTGATGTCGTCATATTATCGTTTGTAGTCTATTCTATGGATGAGAAATTGAAAGAAATGATGGGAAAAGGAAATTTCTTCGGTATCTAATGCTGATACGTACCTTCATTCGGTGAGTTTATCATCAATCGAAAAGTGAAGAGTGAACTTACCATCAATAGATAATAACAGAGCCCTGCAGGAGAAGATAAACCAGGATTTTTTTCTAGGGTGAAGGACTTTACGAAAAGAATCTAAGATCTTTTTTTTTTTTTTTTTTCATTGAGAATCTGGAAGGATCTGAATGAACGTTGTTGATGTCTTGGACTCAGACCAAATATATCTTCCTTTTTTTTCAGAATTTTTTTATGAGCGACTTGAGCAGGAACGAATCGAGAAGATATTCAAACTTAGATGTTAAGTGGCTAACTTATCATCAGAGTAAAAATTTTAATCCAATTTTTTTCTGTGTAGATTTTTTTTTACGATATTTATCACTATTTTTATGATAGAAGAGTTGCAAAAACTTAGGAAGAAAATTAGGAAGTTCATGCTTCTGATTTATAATGCAAAAAATCATAATTATTACTAAAAAATGGATTTGAAAATTACTGGATCTTCCATTACCCTTTAATGCCCCTTTTACCAAGTGTTGGTAAGGTATCAATTTTGCTAATTTTCCTAGGAGGTAGAAAGATTTGAAAAAAATACTGTATATTCTCGATTTTCGATGCACTTGTCCTCAAAGTTTCATGAAAATTTGAATGCCCTCTGTTTGAGCAGAAAAAATAATGTGCCTTGTAAAAAAAAAATTTACCAACAAATGAAAAATGCAGATTATTCTGAAGATAATATCGATTTCGGTGGATAATACCTCATTATCGATTGTAAATGATCTCATCATTAATCGATAATTACCTTGCGTTAATAATATCGAAAATTGATTTATTCAAATGAGAATAATTTAATTTTTAATATTAAAAATAAAATAAAATAAGGCAATTGAAATTCATTTCACTTTATTCCAACAATTTTCATGAACTATTTACAGTCTCTTGATGCAATTAAAAATGATAATGATCATTTAAAAAAAAAAATTAAATGGAAGAGAGATAAACGATAAAAACTAGACTGACTGAAATTAATAATTTTATTGAATAATTAACAATAAAATCTTGTTATACTCATCATTACCTTATTTATTCATTTTTGCTTTTCTTTCATTCTTTTTTTTTCTGTATACGTTATTTATTTTTTCTTTCTTCCGTATTCTCGTTATAATAATCATAAACGTACAATTTTTTTTTTTTTTTCTTTTTCTTTCATTTTAAAACAATAGTGCTCGTGTTTTGTGTTTAATGCAATGTACAGGATAATTTTTATGCTATTATACAATTCAAAACTGATAATACAAATCAATAAACTATTTAAGATAATTCTTCCTTTTTTTTTTATTTAAATACATTATTTTCACTACTGAAATGACAGAATCCTTTTTTTTTTGTATTTATCATTTTTTGATCGTACATATTCAGTTTTGTTTTTTTTTATTGATTTTTTTTTTTCACTTTTTTCCTCAAAAATGATATAGGAATTGTTGGATTGGGGAATAAGGAGGTTTTTCAATGGTTTCCTTTCTTTTTTTCTTCATTTTTCGCAAAAAATTTCTGAATTTCTATCTACATTTTTTTTTTTTTTTTTTTTTTGTAAAATATGTCATTATGTTTACGATATGATTTGTTTTCCTCCTCACATTTTTTTCTTCATAATCGATAACACGGGCTTTCTTCAAACACGTATCCGCGGAGAACTAAACTAATTGTTTTTTTTCTTTTTCTTCTTTAATTAATTTATAATTAATCATTCATCATTATATTACAGTTTTCATGCATTCATTCACTTGTCTCACTTCATTTATTTAATAATCTTAATTTCTCATTTATTCAGCATGTTTTCTCTCTTTTTTCGTGAATTTTTCACTTCATTTCTCTATCATCTTGATTACAAGCGATAATGTTGGTTTTTTTTTTATCTTTTACTCTTTTTTTCTTCAATTAAATAATTAGAGCTATTCGTATAGCTATTTTCATCTATTAAAATATCTACAAGAATCTAACTAACTTCGGATTCGATGATTCATTCAAATAAAAACATTTACAATACTTTTTTTTTCTTCTTTAAATAATTTTTTGGCCTTTGCCACGTTTTTTTCCTTTTTTTCGAAAAATCCATTCACTTTTTTTTTCATTTTCGAAGAATATTTTTCAGGGTGAGACGTGGCTTTTTTTTTTGTGAATAGAAAAAGTTAAAAGCAGAGGAAATCGAAGTAATTCAAGAATTTCATCATTTTTTTTTTTTAAATACTTGAGATCGCGCCTTTTTTTAGCGGTAAAAATCCGGTGAAAATGGGGAAAATTGAAGAGTTTTAGTTCGATCAGTTTTTTTTTCTGTGGAATTAAATCATTTTTTCGAATGAAAAAAAAATTTGTTAAAAAAAATGTGATAACTTGCAGATAAACGCGCAGCTCCGCCAATTAATTCTGGCAGTTCGATGTTGGAAAAATCCTATTTAATAAATCCTCTCTTTTTCTCTCGATTCGTTCATTTTTTTTTTTCTTTCAAAATTAAATTTCCTCAATCAATTTACTCTTTATACAATGATTTTAAAGCGAAATTCGTTTTTAAAATTTTTTTTTTATTCATTTTTGCATCAATGAGACAATGATGTGTGAGAAGTATATATATGTACATGGAGAAAAATCGGATTCTATTATTTTTTTATTTAATAAAAAAAGAAATAAAAATTCTCCCACTCTATCTCCCAATGCCCTTGTCAGTACTTTTACGTTTTTTTACGAAAAAAAAAATAAAGGAAAAATCCTCGAGTCAATAAATGTTTTTCTTTTTTTTCTGCTATAAATTGAAGACTAGAATTTAATTATGAAGATTAGTCTCGTTCTGATAAATAGTTTGATTTATTAATATCGAGGAATAATTTTGTCATTTTTATCCGAAAAAACCTTTTTATTTCCCTCTCAATCTTGTTTTACGATTAATTTTTTTTCCCTTTGATTTCATTTTTTTTAATCATTATTTTAGGCCCTAAATCTTCTCGCGTTTTTCTTCTTCAGTTAATTTTTCTTGATTTATTCTTTTTTTTTTTTCATTAAATTGATGAAATATTCTCACTTTACTCGAGTATTGTTGCTATTATGCAATAATTATTCTTCTTTTTTTTTCATTTCAAAATTGTGATTTTTTCTTTATTAATTTTAAATCGGTAGGAATTATTCAATTATTTTTCAAATCTGTGACTGATAAGTAAATATATAATTATTATACAAGTTCGTATTTATTAGCCTGTTTTAGGTATAATTGTATGTAGAGAATAATTATTATTATTATTATATTCAATGTATTTCATTTTTTTTCTTATTTTTCGAATTTCATTTTTACTTCATTTTTCTTTTTTTTACATACATGTTTTTTTTTTCTTTTTCTCTCATCTTCACTTCTTTTTTTTTTAACTTTATTTATTTATTTATTTACATAATTTATTAATGCGAGTTGAGAAATTTACGTATTATTTATTTATTTTATTTTTTTTTTTTACTTTATCATTACTTCAATTTTTATAAACTCATTCTTTCTCAGCCCGCATATACACTGGTTTCATTATAATTATTATTATGATTTTTATTTTTCATGTCTTCTAATTTTTATTTTTTTTTATTCATTTTTTTCTTTTGGTGGGATTTGGGCAAAATCCCATTTTTTCCACTTTTTTTAATCATCTTTCTCTTTCTTTCTCTCTTTCTCACGGTCGCACATAAGCTCTATCACATTGGCTTCATAAGCCGTTTTGGATTTTTGAAATAATTAATAATTAATCGTTTAATTATATAATATTTAATAATAAAATGATAATAATTAATGAATTTATGATAATTCTAATTTAGAAAAAAAAAAAAAAAGAAAACGTAATATTACAATAATAATGATGGATAAAATAATAAAGCATATTTTTACAATAACCAATTTTTATTGGCAATGGGGTTTATTTATAAAATTAATTAATTAATAACTACAGAACAAAACGATATCTGTAGATTTTTTTTTATATATTTATATTTTTTTTCCTTCAATTATTATAATAGAAAATGAAAAGGAAAAAAAAATAATATATATATATATATATATATATATATAATTTTTTTATATAAAATTTGAATGATCTTTAACGATCATTCCACCTATTGTTTTTTATTTTCGCTTATTTTTTAATAATAATAGTATGTACCTCATTTTTACGTAAAATTTTTTTCATCATGCTATTTTTTTTTTTTTGGCTACGTACTTTTTCATCTTTTACAAGGACCTCATTATCATTTATTCGCTGCAATTATAATTGCATTGTGAATTTTTTCATTGATAAATAAATCTTCGATAAATTGAATTTAAAAAAAATGAAAAAAAAAAAAAGAAGGAATTAATTTAAAAAATGTCAAGTAATTACTTAGAAAATTTTTTCACAACTAATCAATAATCATAATAATTCATTGATAATAGTAAATGATAATAATAACATTGGTAACGGGCTTAAGTAATTTTTCTTTACATTTTTGTTCGTTTTTTTTTTCTTTTTTTCCTTTTTTCTCTAATTTTTCCTTTTAAATTCACATCGTGTGTCCCGAAAATCTTTGTTTTTTCCCAAAAAAAATCTCACAAATTCATTTATCGATTACAACTGCAATTCGATCGAGTGCAATCGTAAATGAAAATTATGAGAATTTTTCCCTTTAAACTACTATTTTATGTACAAAAATGGAAATCAAAGATGGACGTAAAAATTTTAGTGCAAAAAAATTCAAATAATAATTAATAACATCAACAGCTTAAATCTTATTTAAAAAATGAGGAAAAATTGGAAAAAATAGAAGGGGAGAGAGGGAAAAAGAGGGGGAAATAATGGGAGAATCGATACAAACGATATAACATGAATTACGATGATTATGTAATTCAACTGCTTCATACAAATTTATCATTGAACTCACTGAAACTTTCACACTCCACATTTACAAAAATTTTCCTTCATATTTCTCATGCTTTTTTTTTTAATTTAAAATTAATTAATGATTCTAACAATTCATTGGGATGAGGGGGGAGGGGTAAGGGGGGGGGGGGGGGGAGATTGCACTGTGTATCAAAACCGTTTTCGCCAATGGAAACAAAAAAAAAATGAAAATTTCACGAAGACGGTTCATATTTTATCATTCATTTACTTTTTTTTTTAAATTCTCATTTGAACTAGAATTTTCGTTTTTTTTCTCTCATTTAAATACGGTCAACGATTTTTTCTTCATTTCCACGAAATTAATGATATCATTCTTGCACACACACACACACACACACACTGATACTAAATAATTTATATATTCAATATTTTATATATATATATATATATATATTTATATATATATAATATGTACGTTTAGTATACATTTCTTTTTGTTCGACCCTCACTGGTGGATTTACTGATTTTTTTTATTTCTCAATAATTCTTTCATTCTACGAAGAGATATTTTTTTTTTCTTTTGATTTCGCTCCGTTTTTCATTGAAAACATCGAAGATAATTTCACTCATTGCGAGATGAGAATAAATTCACAAAACTAAAAAAAAAAAAATTTTAAATACACTATAACGTTTTTCTTCGTCATTCAGTCGCGCGCGTTTACCGCACACATTTTTTTTTTTTTTTCATTTTTCATTTTCTTTTTAATTAAACTTGGATATAATGCCCAATTCGATAGGCAGGACTCGTAATTTTATTTATTCAATTAAAATTAAACGAATCCTATCGGCTGGCTTCAGACTTCCCCCTAAAAACCTAAAAATCTACACATTATCGTCTTTTTTTCTTCTTTAAATTCTAATGATTTTTTTCACGATAAATAACTAATATTTTTCAATTACTCCACCATTAAAATTGTCTTTTGTAGATAAATTATAATATAATTTCATCTAAGATCACTTCATATGTTTGTTTAATTTAAAATCATTCAAAAGCTGAGTTCATTTTTTTGGCAAGACCACGTGTGTGTGTCCTTTTTCTTCAAATTTCCCCCTTAAAAAGTTTTTTTTACAATTAAAGCGCAAGCACATTTGCCTCGAATTTCCTTCAATAATCCCACGTTTCTTCAGGTTCATGCTTAATCGTATCCTTAGGACTTTCCTCAATTTGCGGATTTTGTTGAGACGATGGTGGCCTTGGTGACGTTATTGGACTATTAGCAGTAGATTTTGGACTTGGCAATGGACTTAAATCACGTTCCTGTCCATTATTACCAGAAACAGATGATACATCACTCGCAGCATCCTCATCATATCTGTCCTGTACTGGTGTAGGTTCAACTCTAATAGTCTCTTCATTTTCTCTCTTAACACCATAATCATCAGTCTGCATAACACAAACACCATTAATTATAACTTCATCACCAGTTCTAGCTGGTTCTTGCCATTCTGGATTAACCCACTGTGGTGCAGCTGGTTTTCTTCTGTTAGAACGTGCTGATGTTGCTGATGATGTTGGCTGTGTTTGATTGTTGTCATTAGGTTCACGTTTAATACTAGAATTTGATCCATCAGAATCCTCACTTCCAAGATTACTCATAGCATCATCACCATCATCATCCTCAAACTCCTGATTAGGCTCACGTTTCAATGAACCCATAGATAAATCCAAACCTGAACACTGCTCTTTAAGTGCATTACTCATTAATGTTGCCAAATTTGGATTAAAATAAGGGGAATATGGTATTGGTACATTGCCCAAACCTAGTCTTTCTTTTTGTATTTCAAGCAGTCTTTGGTTTAACAATAATCTAAATTGTACTGGATCAAATGGCTGTCCAGGTTCACGTGGTGATTGTGGCTCTGGTTGTCCATGTGGTGTTTGTTGTTTCAATCTCATTCGATGATTGTGAAACCAGTTTGTTATTGTACGTGATGATAGAGCTAATTCACCGGCTAAAAATTCAATTGTTGCTACATTTGGATATGGATCAAGGGCAAATGCTAATCTTAGGGCTTCTTTTTGTTCCTCGGAAAATAGAACACGCTGCTTTTTTGCTGATGGTGGACCTGGACCGGGGGAACCTGATGCATGGTAAAAATCAGCTGTATCGTTGCTTGATGTGTCGGAACTGTTGTCGTGACCTGGACCACTGCTTCTGCGTCTTTTATTTGCCTCGCGCCTCTCGTTTTTTAGGGCCTGAAGTCTGTCGACATTGTGGGTATCGGCTAGCCACAGTTGCATTCTTATGAAGGGCTCTCTTCCTTTTATGCTGAGCATGTGCCAGGGTTTTGGCTTGCTCAGAAGCTCACTTACTGAACCTTGGGACAAGCCGAGAACTGCCTCGCCGAAAATCTTTTGACCTATGTTGTTTGCGAGAAGGGCTTCTTTGATTTTTGTGGTTATTGTTTGGGTGTCGAGGTCTTGTGTTAGGGCAGCCATTTCGTAGACACTTGGGGATATGTGAGCATGGAGATTACGGAGGGGGGAGGTCATTTGGTGGGGCGAGTGGAGGCCCATTTGTTGCTGTTGATGCTGCTTTTTTTGGAGCTCCTGGATGGATATTTGGGCAGCGTGACTCGCTACGTGGTGGGGACCAGGGGGTGTTAGCATCATTGGGGGCGGTTGGGGGTGGGGACCGTGTTGTGAACCTGGTTGAGGGGGTCCTAGTTGAAGCTGACTTTCTTGGTGTTGGGCCGCTGCTTGGGCTGCTGCTTGTGCTGCTGCCTGCGCTTTTGCCGCATTTTGGAGCTGCTCTTGGACGAGTTTCGTAGGTGGCATCGGCTTCATCGGGGTTCCACAGGCTGTAAAAAGAATTTAAAAAAAAAGGGGTTTAGTTTTGATGTACTTTAGTCTATGCTGGGTTTCTATAGTTCGAAGGCTCTTTGCGGGTTTTTTTGAAAATGTTATTTAAACAAGAAGTGACTCACTTTATTATTATTGTTAAAAACATTGATATTATAGTCACTTTATAAATTTTTTTAAGGTAGATTAATAAAGTGCCTATGTACTATACATACAAACTTCATGACGCTACATTGATAAATTGAATCAATAAGTAATTTGACGGTTTAAGGAAAAACAAATAGAGACCAAAAAGAAAAAAAAGAAGAGATAAGATTGGGAATAAGAAGCGAGCTTTCAAACTAATATATTTTAATAAAATAACGAAAACATCTATATTGACCTGAGTTAAACTTACGAGGCAGGCCGCCGTAGCCACCGGTCCTCATTAATTTTTCCGGTGCTATTTTGTATTGGCTAGCAACTAATTTGTGTACAGCCTGTTCATCCTCAAGAAACATTTTCATTCTTATAAATGGTTCACGTCCTTTCTGCGTCAACATGTGCCATGGCTTAGGACGTGCCAATAAATCAGACACTGAGCCTTGCGACAAACCAAGTACAGATTCACCAAATAATCTCTGGGATATCGAGTACTGCGACAATTGTTCTTTCACCTGAAACATTTTAATTTAAAAAAAAAAAATGCAATCAATCATTTAAGGATTTTATGAGAAATTTGTAATTCAAAGCTTTTGACAACTTACAACACGACTTACCCTCTTCACAATATCTTCAGTGTTGAGATTATTATAAAGATCAAATTGTTGCTGGGTTATTGGAGGTAATACAGCTTTCAATGGACGTTGATTTGCTGAATGATGGGTTGGTGTTGATGGCTGGCTTATCAAACTATTTGTTATTGATGCCATTCTTTGCAATGGACTTGCTGCAGCAGCACCAGTAAATTCATCACTTGGTGTCATTGCTGGTGGCAATATTGAATTACCAAGTGGTGAACTTGCACTTGAACCACCTGGTGTTGATTGTGCTGATGGCTCTTGTTTTGGTCGTACAAGAGAAAATGCACTACCTGCATGTCTCATGGCTTCTTCCATTTTTTCCTTTTCCTCTTCCGTTACACCGTTCATTATTTTAGTGCGTGGATCAACTTTGCCGAGACTCAAGTCTTGGACACCAACACCAGTACCACCATTTGCTGCCATGTGATTTTGCTGCAATGCTTGCTGATGAAGTGCTAGAAGTCCGGGGAGACTTGGGAGACCGGAGAGAGTTGCCAGAGCTGGATTTTGACCTGGTGCTGTATTTAATTTTTGGAGCTCACGGTGGTATGCGTCTAATGCTAGTCTTATCTCTTCTTGGGTACGCTCCATTCCGGGGATTCCTTGGGCTCCACTGAAAAAATGAGGAAACATCGCGCTACGATCAATCAACGCTTTTGTGCTGTCCTTAATTCATGTTTAATAGGTCATTTCAAAGGGGGTTGGGGTAATTATTGGCGGAATTATTTGAAAGGTGAGTTAATAAAATAAGACAGGCAATTTTTTTGAGGATATCGTCAAGACGGCAAAGGGAGGTTGCCGGAGTTTAATTTGAGAAAATTTCGAAAAAAATTTAAAAAAAATTTCAAATTTTCAAAAATTTGAAAAAAAATTCAAATTTTGAAAAATTAAAAAAAAAATTTGAGAAAAATTTGTGAAAAGTTTTGAAAAATCTTAAATATTAAAATAAAACTGATTTTTTCCAATTTTTTGTAGATGAGGATGAAAAATGCAGGAAAGGTTTTTCGGGAAAAATAAGATATTTTAAGATTAATTTTTCGGATGTTGCGGTTCAGAGGAGATAAGGGGGAAATAGACACATTTTAGATTTGATTTTTTGTATTATAACGAGAAATTTGTAAAAATATTTGAGATAGGATTTTGAGCGTAATGCTATTGAAAAATTGAGAAAATTTTGATTAAAAATGTATGAAAGAATGAATTTTTAATAATTTTTTGAAAATTCGAGTTTTCTAGAAAAAAATGAGAAAATTGAAAAATTCCAGTTTTTTGGGGATATTTTCGGTTCTATTTCGTCATAAGGACTTGGAACAGATGTTGAATGGAATACGAGATAATTTTCCATCAATTTATGTGGATTGAATAGAAAAATCATCGATTTTTGAAGACAATATGATGGAAAAAAATTCATAAAATGAACTAAAATTCGAAAATCTGTTTTGAAAAAATTCGGAATCACATAAATCGATGAGAAAAGCTTTCACCTTTCATTTGAAAAATAGCATTCCTCAAAAAATCGAATTTTCTTCCCAAAAAAAATGCAATTTTCAAAAAAAAAAAATTAATTTTTTTTCCCACCAGAAATTTTTTTATCTTTTCACTAAAATTATCAAAAAAATTCTATCTAAACTCGATTTTATATAAATCCCCATTTACCCCTATAATTTTAATGATTCTTTACCTCGGAGGAAAGTCTCTTGGTCCACGCAAATCATCGCTTCTTCTGCCCATTAATTTAGCAAGTTCCTCCTGATAAATTCTCACAACCTTCTCCTGGGGAATGTCATCGTTTTCATATTTTTTAAGTCTTCTATTTTGACTGTCGTATCTGTCTTTGCCAAACGGACTTGGACAACCGAGTCTGCTTGGGCTTTTGCTATCGGCATCATTCGACGTATCGTGTTCGCTTCGGCTCATCTGCAAGTGACCAGATTCCGACAGCATGTGGGCAATTCTCTCGTCATTGATGTCCGGTGGTCCACCATCCTGTGGACGTCCAAACGTTGGCATACCCTGCTCCTTTCCTGAAACATACTCTACGGGTGAGGCACAACTTGTGGTGTGTTCTTAATACTTTTTTCCACTTAAATTATACATTTTTTACATTAAAAATTTACATTTATCGAGGAATGAATGAATAATTTAGAAATTAATCTCTCGCACAACCATCGATGGGATAATTAATCGAAATCAAGGCTTTTCCATTTAATAATTTGGAAAAATATTAAATTTATCCAAAAATTTCAAAAATTTTCTAAAAAATTAGAAATGTTGAAATTTTGAGATTTTTGGTTAATTTGAAGTTTTTTGAAATGAAAATGATTTTATAGGTTTCAAATGGCCAAAGAACGGTTTTCTGGAGGTAAATTTTAGAGGAATTTCGAGAAAAAATTGGAAAAATCTTAAATTTACCAAAAATCTCGAAGGATTTCGAAATTTACAAATTTCGAAATTTCTGGTGAATTTGAAATTTTTTGAAATAAAACTGATTTTAATGTTTCAAATGGGTAAAAAAAAGGTTTTTTAGAGGTGAATTCCAGAGAAAATTCGAAAAAAATCCGAAAAATATTAAATTTACCAAAAATTCCCAAAATTCTCGAAAAATTTCAAAATTTACAAATTTCGATATTTCTAGTTAATCTGAAATTTTTCGAAATCAAACGGATTTTAATGTTTCAAATGGGTAAAAAAAAGGTTTTTCGGAAGTGAATTTCAGAGAAATTTCGAGAAAAATTTGGGAAAACATTAAATTTATGAAAAATTTCGAAAATTCTCAAAAAAATTCTAAATCTTTCAATTTCGTGATTTCTGGTTAATTTCAATTTTTTTGGAATAAAACGGATTTTAATGTTCCAAATGGGCAAATAAAGGTTTTTCGGAGGTGAATGTCCCAGAAATTTCGCGAAAAATTTGAAAAAATATTAAATTCCCGAAAAATTTCGAAAAAGAGTTCAGAGAGAGAGAGAGAGCTGCTTTCTTCCGGTACTTATCGTTAAAATTTTTCTGTCGCATGTCGTGACGAAGAACTCGCGCGCGCGTCGTCGTCACCGCCCACTCTGCACGCAATGATTCCTTTGTTCGTTTCTTCTCAAAAAGAATGAGAAAAATAGAATGAACTTAAGAAAAACAAGGAAAAAAAAGAGAGAGAAGCATTCTCCTGCAGCACACAGACGCGCACATGCGCCTCACATGTGACAAAACACACAGAGTACACCACAAAACGACTATTTGAAAGTTGCCGCTTTTTCTTCAATCTTTTCTTTTTTTTTTAATAGAAGATAGGAAAAAAGAGATTATTTTTCTCATTCTTTCTTTTCGAACGAAGATCTTTTGCCTTTCCACACACATTTATATACCCAATCTAAAACCAGTGGTAGCCATCAACTGGAGCTTTACCGAGAAATGAATTATGTCGTTCTGCCCGATAATTCCCAACGGTCTCTCCCATCTCTCTCTCAATGTCCCTCGTTACTGTGAATTCACATCCAAACAAGCTAAAAATGAAAAAAAAAAAGAGGAGAAAAAAAGAGGGACGGATAGATATTTTCACGTGAAATCATCAGTGGTTCCGAAATAACAGAAAAATATATATATATATATATGATTCTCAGATTGATTTGACACCGGAAGTTTACATAAAGTCAACTGTCATTTCTGTCATTTTTTAACGTCGAAGAATAACCGTCGATAGTTATTTCTTCAGGATGTCTTTTTTTTTACATTTCCTGTGAATTGAGATGGGATTAAGGGAGTATCCTAGAGTATTATTGATAAAACAGTTTAAAAAATGAGGATTTTCGTAGGTTTGTTCCTAATTCAGTATTGAAGAGGTAAAACAAGATAAGTCTCTTTTTCTCATTAAGCTTCTTGAAAATACCTCAAAAAATAATCGAGAAAGAGCAATTTTGCCCTAAAACTCTTTTTTAACTCTTGAAATTCTCTACAAAAACAGATTAGTAATATCACCTTATTTCGCTTAGTTTCCGAGATATTTACTTCAAAATGACCTCAAAGATAAATCGATTTATCCTCTTTTACCTCTTCACTACTGAATTAATTGCTGATAATTTGGGGAAATGTGCTTTAATTTACCCGAAAAAAAAGGGATTGAACTATGCGAAAGTCATATCTGAAGCTTGTGAATATAATTTTTTTTTTTCTCGAATTTTTTTTACATTAATCTCCTATCACATACATGAGATAGAGAGAGAGGCAAATAGTTACGATTACCTTCTAATTAAAATTTCTCAATAACTATACGGTGAATTGAATATTTTTCTCTTCTATTATTTAGTTAAAATGCTGTTCTCTTCGACAATTGTTTTTAAATAATGGGTCAATTGTGTGTTTTTTTTAGTAATTTCGTTATTTCTGTCCGATTGAGGGCGTTTTATCCCCACTATCGTTATTTTTAGTAAATTTGATAATTCATGTCGCATAAACTGCACGGATAATTATGAAAAAATTCAGAAAAATGTAAAAAAAATATCATCTTTGATATGCCATGAAAAAAATAAGGTGTTAACTGTACTCGAATTCCCTGGAATACTACCTTCAATAGGAGAAAATGATTTTTTTTTTTCGTGCACTCGATGAATGAATCTTGAGAGTTATATTCTGCGTGACAGAAGAAGAGTGCAATTGCAGGCAGCAATAATTAAAATAACTTTTTTGAAATATCCCTCCTTTATATTCCTTGTGGTGTGTGTAACACCAGCCACGGGGGAATTATGAACTCTTATTCATTTCTCTCCTCCTCATCTCTCACAAGTCATGGAGTGGTACTCCTCTACGTGTTTTCTGACTAATTGACCAATCAGCAAAGATTCGGGATGAATCAGCCATCGATCCTCTTTTGCCTTTGATTGTTGGAGACATTGAGAGAGAATTTGAAGTCAAATTGCGGTTTGAATTTTATTGATTTCGTGGATTATTCATTAAAACTTGACAATTCCCATTTTGCCCCAATTTAATTCAAATAAAATCCCATTTTTTTTAAATATTTCCTTAAATTTATTAAATAAAAATTTAGAAAAAAAATAAAAAATTAATTACAAAATCCACAAAAATTCTGATTTTTCTAGAAAAAAAATTCAAGTGAAGCCTGATTGACACCCGCGAATAATGCACCTCCCCCCCCCCCCTTCCCCCTCCCTCTTCTAATCTAAAATTCGATAAATCTATAAATGTCTTGGGGTAACAAAAAGTCTGAAAGAGTCGAGTAAAAAAGAGAAAAAAAGAAATCCTGAAAATTCTTTTAACGTATTCCTGGATATTGAATATGCCCAAGGCATAATTCATTCACTTGAATTTTTATCGGCATTCGATTTTTCTATAGATCCGAGCTACCATGTCATCTGATATCGTCACCACCACCTCCTCCCCTTTTATATGAGCAAAAAAAAAATAATTAAAAAAAGAAAAAATTACGGAATTTTCCGATTGACAGTTAGGAATCCTCGTCTTTCCTATTGGACGTTAATCTGGAGATTTAAAAAAAATTGGAACGAAGCTTTTCCAGATTATAAACCACAAATGTGTTCTTTCTTTTCGCAGTAAAAAAAAAACGCGGAATATCGGTTCTTCTGCGGTTTACTAATAAGCACATACGATCGACTGCTTTCTACTAATTTTCATTTTTTCAAGGCACTTTCCGCTATTTGATTCCCAAATATTGCGATACAAGCAATAATAATAATAATAATAATAATAATAATACGAGCGATAAAAGTCATTATTCTCTCATAAAAAATGAGCAATCGTGAAAAAAATGAGAGTAAAAAAAATTAAATATTACAAAAATTAGAGATCAATGATTGAAATTTGAAATATAAGTGATAATAATAATAATAATAATAATACGAGCGATAAAAGTCATTATTTTCCCATAAAAAAAGAGCAATTGTGAAAAAAATGAGAATAAAAAAAATTAAATATTACAAAAATGAATGATTAATGATGGAAATTTGAAATATAAGTGAAATGATTTATTTTTAAAAATAAATGAATTTAAAAAATTGTAAAATAAACATTATTGAGAAATCATGACATTGTTCACTGCACATGGGGCTTTCGTGCGCGCATCGCTAAGTTATTGTGTATTGCACAGACACACACACACACACAGGCGATTTGAAACTCGCGCGCAGAAACACCTATTATGTACATACATAATCTAATGTAGATGAACGATAGAAAGAACTGCAGAGAAGGGAAAGAAAAAAAAAAAGCAGTACACGAAATGAAATAATGATAAAATCGAAAAAGTCTTATTAGCTTGCGTTTTTTTTTTTTTTTTTTTTTTGCTACTTCGTCTAATGAAGGAAAGTCATTTGTGGCAATGATAATTGCATGACGTTTTATTTATTCAGTAATTACGCGTGAGTTGATAATTAAGAAAATTTTTTTCAAGAAAGAGGGAAAATAATCTTTAGGGTCATATTAATTATTTATATTTTATTAAATTTAATGGATTAATGAATTTGTAATTATTCCTCATTTGTGTGTGGGTTTTTGAGTTAGTTGGGGTAATTAATGGAAATATTTTGATACATTATTTTTATTTTATCATTAAATTTCTTTTTTTTTGAGATAATTTAGGATGATATGAAATTTTATTTTCCCACCAATAAAAAAAAAAATAGGGGAATCATTTTTGTTTCATGCTTCGGCGAATCAGTAGCCACTGATTATCGCCCCCGGAGGAAACCGACACACAAACCATTGACGCACGACGTTTTGAGGTTGCCGCGAATTTTTTCAATTTTTTTTTAACAAAAAAATAAAAAAACTGAAATTACAGAATATTTCATGTATTTAATTTCATTGAATTTAATTTTTTTTTTTTTTTTCGCTTTATTCGAATGTTACCGGACGCAACTCGAGGACATGTGCGTATTATAATGCCTGTGTATAAAAATGCCACAGGTGTCCTTCTTCCAACTTTGTGTCAATAGCATCAGTATCGTCAGTGAAATGAGTCATAGCCGATTATTATTATGATTAATTTAATGAAAGACCCAATGAAGAGAAGGAGGAGATCGTTGGGAAGTTGGTAACTTTTTTTATGTAGTATCACGATGATGTCAATTTTCGATTGGACGATTCTTTTTACTCGTCCGGCTATTTCGTATATATATAATTGATTGTGGGTTTCCGGTCATAGGGGGATTATAATCCCAATTTATATACTTACAATGCA
Source organism: Aleiodes leptofemur (assembly GCA_963942555.1). NCBI lineage: Eukaryota > Metazoa > Arthropoda > Insecta > Hymenoptera > Braconidae > Aleiodes > Aleiodes leptofemur. The sequence continues at coordinate 14,678,813 of OZ012612.1, forward strand.
TAATTTTGAGTAATCATAATCAATCAACTGGCTGTTAATGCCTCATTTTTTTTTTCTGTGATGTCACAAATGTTACGAATTAAGTGGAGTAGAGAAGTTATTTTATTTTTCAATTCGTGGAACAATTTTTTCAAATTTTTCTATGAATTTTTTTTCTAAGAATTATAAACTTGTTTCGATTATTCTAAAGATATCTTGGTAACGAGTGGTTTTATCGGAAAATAACAGGAGACCTTTTTTGTAGCTCTTGAAATTCTCTATAAAAAAGGTATCTTCACATTTTTCGATAAAACCACTCATTTCCAAGATCCCTTTAAAAGAAGATGGACAAAAAAATTTCACCCAATTTTTAAAAAACCTAGAATTTTCATTAAATTCAAAATTACTCCTCGAATTTACTAAAACCATAATTCAATCGACATTTCTTACATGCCCTCCCCCCTCCCACTTGTTCTGCAGGTCCAGACACAGAATAACGGACAGGCGCGCGATATAACTCCCACCTCATCCTTTTTACCCTCTCAATATCCCCCTCCCCCCTTTTTCCCTCTCAATTCTTCCCATTCCTCCTTGAGCAATGTTCTATTTCCCTATCAGCTCCTATTCCCAGGAGCTATTAGTCTAAACAATATGGCTGCCAAACGCAGTGAACAATCGATATCATCCAGGTATATATAACAGCATGCAACTGTGTAATTTAATCAAGGTAATTAATATCATTCGCGAGATTATATGATGGTGATAGTTGAGCAAGTGGGTGGAGAGAAGAAGAGGCAGTGAGGGAGGGGGGAGGGGTAGGGGTGGAGATGAGGGAAGAGGGGGTCTTACCATAGCTGTACATCATACGAGAAACGTCGAAAAGGCACAACATTGCCAGCAGACGTATTGCTTAAATTTGATATTAGTCCTGTGTTTTGTTTATCCTAAAGTCGAGCTACTCTTGTCCTGATCATAATTTTCATTAAAAATATCCTCCAAAAAAAAAAAGACACCATTTATCCAACGATTTTCGCGATGAGATGGCAGTGAATTTTGTAAATCTAAATTATTAGGCGAATTAATTAAATGGTTAAATTGACGAGAGTACAATATTAGTGTTAGCGTTAAAGATGATTTGGAAAATATTAATCTGGCAGTGCGAGAGGCGAGAGAGATACTTTCTATCATAAAAATGGACACAAAAATAAGGGGGGTTCATTACTAGAAAAAAAAACACAAACAATTACATCGAAAGTGTCCAATGATCATCACAGACAGTTAAATTAACTGATTAATGAAGATCACCTTTCAAAAAGAAGACATAGTTACACGACTAAAGAAATCGGTTCAACAGTCCATTTAAGATCTGCCCAATTCTTTGCCCTTTTCTTATTCATTCTTTGGTTTTTTTAAAAGAGTCACTCACCTTTCTTCGGTATTAGAGATTTCAGCAATAGTACAGCATTCTCGTCACAGGCCCAACCATGCATCTTTCTGTAGCTATCACGTCCTTTTTCCGTTAATTTGTCCCATGGCTTTGGTTTACTGAGTAATTCACTGACAGTACCTTGACTCAATCCAAGAACATATTTGGCAAATAAACGTTGTCCAATATTGTGTATTGACAGTAATTCACGTACGCGTCTTGCTATATGTAGTGTATCAAGATTCTGTGAAGCGTATTTGTCCATATTGTAACGCAGCATTTCTTGTAATCTTGCCTCCATTGGATCACCCTTAGGTATTAATGATTCGCCAAGTCTTCCTGCCATACTAGCAGCACCGAATTCATCACCAAAACGGAATGGATGTGTTCTGTCGTCGAAACGGAAAGGACTCTTCAAGCTGTCTAATACACTCAAACTTCCAATACTATTGTTGTTGTTATTAGCTAGATGATGACTGTTATTATTATTGTTGTTGTTATTGTGGCAGGATTCATCGTGGGGGCTCTTTGGTGGCTGAGACTGGGACATCGATAATCCAGGCAGACTTGCACCATTCATAGCAGCTTCTATCATACTTGATGGCAGCTGAAGACTAGCTGGTGGTGATGTCAATGCTGATGCTGTTAATGGTGTTAATGTTGGTGGAACTGGTGTCGGTGGTACTGGTGTCACGTGACCAGGAACAGGCGTTGGTGCCTTCTCAGCTGAGGTATCCAGGCTTGTTGTTAATGGTGTAACCGATTTTGCTGGTCCACTTATCGGTGTTGGAGTTGTTGTATTGTTGTTGTTGTTGGTGGATGTTGATGCTGAATCTGTTGGTGATTGAAGGTGATTTAGGTTTGGTGTCGTTGGTTGTGAATACAGTGTTGTATTTTGATGGACACCAATTTGTAATGGCGATTGGGACATCTGGGTTATTTGGGCAGTTGTCGGTTGAGATTGGAGAACACCTGACTGTGATGTTTGTTGTTGATTTGGCTGTTGTTGTTGTTGTTGTTGTTGTTGTGCTTGTTGTTGGCTCATTATTGAACGCTCCAGGGATCGCCTCCAATTGGCGACAATCTCTTCGCCAAGAAATGAGCCAAATGTTTCAACATTTTGAAGAGGAGGCGGAAATAGGATACTTGAGGCTGCTACAGCCGTTTGACCGACTGTGGGTGTTGGGGTGGAGCGTTTTTGGAGCACCTGTTGGGTGGATACGAGAGTGGTAACCGGTGTTATCCCGGTGCCAACACCAATAACACCACTGCCATGAGAGGGAGAGGCAGTTGCAGCACGCTGCATTGGTGAGGCTAGTCCACCTGGAACCACCAAAACAGACAAAAAAAAATACGGGACCCCGTTTAATCATTGAAGTTTTTTTTTGTTTTTTTTTGAGGATCTTACACTTTTTTGCAATTTACTGAGTTGACTATGGATTGGTACTGCTAATTTTATTCTGATTTTTTTTTGGAGAGATTCTACTTTTTTTAATACACGGGGTCCCAGACTCTCCTTCGACGCTCCATCCACCGACATACGCACTTTTTTGTGTGTGCGTGAAGAAAAAGAAGAAGAAGAGGATAACATTGAATTTCAGAGAAGATATTAGGTTTCTCTCATTTTGAAAGAACAATAGGAGAGATTGATGACCTTATTAATAGGTCGAAGGGGTGAAATTGGGGGGGAGGGGGGATTGCCCCTGTTTTAATTTATTGAGAATTAACGAAACATAGATTCGGAAAAAAATGAGAGATTTTAGACATTCAACTCGAGTTTGGAGTTCAAAAATTGCGAAACTAGAGGATTTGGGGGGGGGGGGGGGGGACGAGCAGAAATGAGAAAGAAAGAGATGTATACGCGTGTGCCTACTTACACGGCCTTTTTTTGGGGAGGAGAGGGGGGGGGGGTGGATTGTTGGGATGGTGTGTGAGTGGTACAGTAGCTCTTTTTTTTGGCTTTTGGTAATGGGGGTGACGTTGCAGTATCTCACTCGAGAGTGAGTCGTCTCTGGGATCGATTCATAATAAACTCGGTACAACGAAACACAATAGGGTCTCGGGTTACGTAGAGAAAAGAGGGGGGGGGGGTAAATATTGCGGAGGGATTTCGTGCACAAATTTTGGCCAGGCGCACACAGGAATTAACAAGGTATGCCTTTCTTTTTGCTGGTAGGATAGAAGTACTTTCATTTTTAGGTTTTTTTTCTTGTTTTTTTTTTTGGAGATTTTGCGAATCGTATTGCGTTAGTATTATCTGCAGATTTCCAATGCAAATGCAATACGCGAAGCCCCATTTGCCGAAGAATGGTCTTTTAGAAAAAGAGAATTCCTTTATTTTTTTTTTGTATTTTTTTTTTTTTACTCCTCTTTAACAATAATAATAAGTAATGGAGAAGTGCAGCCTAAGCAGATAGACAATGTGAGCGAAAGATTATAGAGAGAAAGAAAGAGAGAGAGAGAGAGATAGAGACAGATTTGAGTAAATGATTGTGAAGTATGGGAAAAAAAAAGAGTTTCCATATTTTTTTTTACGGTAAATTGGTAGGTATGTGAGGGGGGCATTAACCATACCTTTATGGAGAAAGAAAAAAAGAGGGTCAATGGAGGAAGATAATTCTTGTTAGTGACACATTGTGAATAATTCATATTTTCTTCTTTTTTTCTTTTTAATAGTATGAAAATAAATAAATTGTGAAAATGGCAGATGCACAAGGGTTAATTGGTGATATTTCTCCTAGTATTTGGGTTCAGGGCGGGAAAACAAAAAAGCGTTTAAATAATTCGCTCATGATAAAATTCCCTCAATCTTTATCTTAATCATCAAAAATTACGTAGATTTTCTAATAAATGTGTAATTTAAAAATGCAATAAATAGATAAACGCGTTATTTTTTGAGGCCTGTGTCGTTAACGGAGCCTTGGAAAGAGAGTCAGGACCGAAGAGCAGCAGCATACAGAGTTATTTATGATTAGCCATATTAATTTAATGAAATATATTTCGATTAAAAAAAAATTCGCTATTCAATAATTTTTTTCCTATCTCAAGGATAATTCCGGTATTTCATGAATGTTTTTTTTTTATTAATTTCGATTGCAATAAAGTGAATGACATTGTTAGACTTAATAATGGGAATGAATTTAATTCGCAAAAATGAGTAAATAATTTTAATTAAATAATATAAAATTAAACTCACCAATTGCATCTGGTGTACTTGGTGGTTTTAATGTTTCTGCCTGTTGTAATGCCTTTGTTCTTTCCATCAATAAATGCTCAAGACTTTTTCCAGGTTCACCAGTTGGTATTTGTGACAAATCAACTGATCTCAATACACTTATTTCCCTTTTAATTTCATCATAATCTCTCTGTCTGTCCAATTTACTCTCCAATCTTGCTATATGCTGTCTTCTATTGTCAAGTTCCTCCTCTAGTCTTGCTGTTGCTTGGGCACTTGTCTCCTGAAGTCTTTGGAGTGTCTGCTGTAACCTCGATACCTCATCGACGAGTTGATTAATCTGCAATAAAATGAGAAAAAAATTGAAATAAAAATAAAAAAAATTCAAGTTAATTGAGAGGAGATTTAATCTAGTACCAAAATTGTAGTAATGAAACATTAATATTATTGGACTTCATTGGAAATTGGATTATTTTCTTATTTAAAATATTCTTCTCTCTCAATTATTTTCTTTTTTTTTTTTAATTCTCCAACGTAAGAAGCTAAACGATTTTTCTCTTCCATCGTTAATTAATCGAGATATATATATTTATCCAGGGACCTCATTCTGATTTCACAATTAAATGTCGACGATATTGTTGACCTGAACTCAATGCAATTTTATTGGTAGAAAATAAATAAATCAGCAAATTGGAAACTGAGTGGCTTAAGTGCCATGTTTTCCACTTTTTTTTCATCGAAAAAGCGGATTTCCAAAAAAAAATAGTTTGAAGAGAAAAAATATGAAAACAAAAAGGCATAAGTCCCAAATTGGAATTCCATGAGATAAAAAAAATCCAAAAAATAAAACGATGCAAGACCAAACCGTAGCCTATAAAATGATTTAAAAAAAGGGGGGGGGATAAGTGTAGAGATACGCCCCTTTTCCACTGTAACATGAGTAATTCCGCCATTTTGTTATTCTAATTTTTTTAACCGAAATAACGTTAAAAACAACATGAAAAACACATTTTGACGTATTTTAGGGAGGTATCCTCCCTTTTACTGCAAAATCTTACGTTTTAGGCACTTACGCCACTTTATTTCTTAGGCAACAATATGGAATTGATTTAGAAAATGTAGGTGAAATATATGCAATATATATACATATATGTATCTATTTTATAATCAAGAGTATTTCGTTGTCAACGGATTGTGTGTGTTAGCGTGAATCGATTGATGATTGGCCCTTGGATAAAATGGGGACTCGCGGTGTGTGTTTTAACGATCGAACTTTTTACAATTTTTCCCCCTCTTACCCCTCCCCCACTCTTTCTATTCGTAACTTATTACGCAGACATAGCGTGCTCTTTGATCGACGCGCCACGTCGTATACGCGGTAGTTTATTAATAAACGACGAAATCGATGTCGATGACTTGAATCATAAAGTGAAATAAAAAATAATAATAATAAAAAAAAAGGGAATAATGTGTGGAGAATATTGCGCTTTGATGATTCGCGATAGAAAAAAAAAGGGTTGGAAATATACCGATTAATGGAGATGTGTGAGAGGACAATTTGAGGGGAAAAACGATTGGGCGTTACACAATCCCTGCAGAGTGGAGAATCCACTTCTCGTGATATCAATCGGCAGATGCAGGTACTTGAAAAAAATAAAGCAATGCCATCTCCTCTTTTTTTCTCTCTTTGCGTCATCGAACTCTATGCACACACATCGGTGGTGTTTCTATGAATGTGCACAGGGAATAACGGGGATTGTATTAAATGGTATTGGGAAATAGCTGTTTCATGGACTGCAATTCACCCTGTGTTGTTATCCACTACTGCCTCTAACTGCGAGTGAAACACAATCGTGCCAATTGTTTTCACTTGTGTTTCTAACCATCGTTCTCTCATTCCATCACATTTCTCGAGGGGGAGGTTCATGTGGTGTTGGAGTGATTGGGCACTTTTTACTTAATGTTCTGTTTGATTTAAAAAAAAGGATTCAGCGGTTTTTCGCACTTTAGTGGTTAATATTTTTGGAAACTAAGCGAGATACAGCAAATTTTGCTTTAATTGTTTCTTTTTTGTTTCAAGAAGTACAAAGAAGATTTGCAAAAGATTTTCTCATATCACTTAGTTTTCGAGATATTTTTAATAAATCATCGAAACTATGCTATTTTTAATTGAAAGATAAGAAAAGAGAAATTGGTCGTTTTTAATCATTTATTGTATACAAATTTTTTGGCATTTGTTTTTATTAAATACCTTGGAAATTAAACGAGATAACGCGATTTTGCTATTTGAACCTTTTTCTTTGTAGACAATTTAAAGAGCTACAAAAAATGACTTCTTTTTTATTAACAGGGAGAATGATTTTTTTTGAGTGAAGGACTTTACTCAAAAAATTGAAAAAATTCACCAACAATCTCCATATATTGGGGCATCTTCCCAAATTTTTTCAGAATTTTTAAAAAATTCCTTCACCTCCAAAAAAAAACTTCAAATGAAAAAAAAACGAAATTTTAAATAATCCTTTTTTTTTATCTTAAAATTCTCGACAAAAAAGGCGTCACTCCACTATTTCCCGAGATATCCAAAAAAAAAATCAACGCAATTCTTCCCAATTGACCAAACAAATTGACACAGTAATGAATAGGTGAATTTCCCAGTTTTATTCATTGATGCAACTATAATAATTTGAAATCAATATAATAGTATATAAGTAAAACGCCAAGGGGCTGATCGAGAAGTACAGTGTACTACGTGGCCCGGTCGTTAATGTTCGACGTGGATGAATACACTTTGCTCAATATTACATATATATATATATATATATATAACACGTATATAAGTTACAGAGTGAAAACGATATAACCGCGTATTGCTGTAATAGGTAGGGTATAACGAACGGTTTTTGATCGTGCATGAATGTAAGTAGGATATATCGGTGTTCGATAATCCACTGGCCCTTTTCCATCCTCGTTATTCCCTCTAACTCCTTCAGTCGCCTTCCACATCGAAAATCAACCCTTTCCCCCTTTTCTCCCCCCCCCCCCCCCCCCCTCCTTCTACTTCCATTTTCTCTGGCCTGTCTCGCTCTCTGCATATCCATCGAAAGAGGACGTTGAGGTGAAAAGAGGAGGTGGAGTAAGTGAGGGAATACACAGTACATAAAAGGGGGGAGACCCCCCCCCCCCCCTCCTCTCCTCCCCCTTTTCCCAAGTTCTCGAAGTTGCTACGATCGCCTGGTAATAGTGTTCGTCATTAGTGACGATAGGTTGGGTTAGCCTGACGGCCAAGCCAGGGTGGGCAAAGGGGGTGGGAAAAGGGGGGGGGGAGGAGGGTAGTTGAGACCCAAGGGGGAAGGACAGCTACGTGGAATTAACACACACTCTCTGGTAGTATCAAATGAATATCCACACGTTCTGTCATACGTTGGAGGGGGGGAGGGGGAGGAGGACGTTTATTTACGAATTTTAATTACCTCCTTGATTAGCGTCAGTTGTTGGGGTTTTATAGAAATTTTTACAGTTTTTTTTTTCAATGATTTTTTTTAGTAATTGCTTTTTTTTAAAAGAAATTCTAGGGAATTAATGGAGATACGCTTTTCTTGTTTTGAGGATTTTTATTGGCTCTTAAGATTCTCTAGAAAAAAAAGGGTTGGGATAAAAAAGTCTCCAAATTTTTAAAGATTTTTCAGAAATAGTGGAGTTTAGGAGAATTTTTCAAGAGACCTTTTTTGTAGACAATTAAATTCTCCACAAAAAAGGTTTCTCAACATTTTCCCATAAAACTACTTGCGTGAAAGATATCTTTAAGAAAAGTTACCAGCAATTTTTTCACCATATTTTTGTATTCTCCCTCAAATCACCGACATTCATTTTTGGGATATTTGAGGAAAATAATTCAGTAGAAGAGAAATTAATGTTTCACTTCTTTGAATAAGGCGATTTCTTGTTTGCGGTATTTTTCACAAATATCTATGGAATCAATGGAAATATGCTTTTTTAATCCTAATTTTTATTTTCCAACTATTCGAATTTTCTGGAATTCTTTGAAATTTTTCCAATTTTTTTTCATCCTTTTTTTTTTGTTTTTTCGTCAATAATTTTTTAATATCTATGAAATTAATGGAGATACGTCCTTTTTGCTCTAGTTTCTTTGTTGCAGCTTCTGTGATTCTCTGGGAAAAATGGAGTATGATAAAAGGGCGTATCTCCATCGAGTTCTGAGATATTTAAAAAAATAATTATCAATAAAAAAAATTCATTTTTTCTTATTTCCTAAATATGTTCATTTTTTTCTTTCACCAATTTTCATCAAATATCTCTGAAATTAATGAAGATACGTCTCTTTTATCCTAAGCCTCTCAAAATTCTCTAAAAAAAAAATTAAAATAAGAAGAGCGTATCTCTATTAATTTCAGAGATATTAACATCTTCACTACTTCCAAAAATTTCTTAATTTTCAATTTTCTCAAATTTTATTATTAAATTCCTGACGTAAATTAATTATGACTTTTTTGTAAACACTGACTTGCATCGATCCCTGAAAACGATACACGAGTGGGTACAGCCTGATGGAGGCTAGTTCACTACTCCCCCCCCCCCTCCCTCTTCCCTCTTATCCAAAAGGATTAATGGAGTCTGGGGAATCGCTGATCTCAAGCCTCGAGTGTTCTGGTTTTCGGTGGGTTCTCTGCTCCTGGCTTCTATAACGCATTCTCTACCCCCAGAAGCACTGGGAGTTATATGGCGCGTTTGATTTTCCCGGAGGTTATAGACATTTGTGTGTATGTGCCTGTACAGAGATGGAAGAAGGGTTGCATCGACAGAGAAGAGAGAGGAGAGTTGAAGGAGTTGGAGGGGTTTTGCTGGAGTTTTTGTGATGATTGAGGATGGCTAGGAGACGAAATTGGTGAATCTGCCAGAAAAGAGGGGGGGGGGGGTGGAAGAGGCAGAAATATTGTATCATGACATCAATAATATCGCAAATTTATTTTTTTCCACACTGAGAAAAAAAAATTCTTTTTATTGAAAAAAAATTGAAAAAATTCAGAAAAATTTGAAAAATTCGAAAAATCTCAAATATTAAAATAAAACTGATTTTTGTAATGTATATGGGCAAAGGAAGTTCACTGGAGTTGAATTTGAGAAAATTTCAAAAAAATTTAAAAATTTAAGAAATTCAAAAAAATTGAAAAAAATTCAGAAAAATTTGAAAAAAATTGAAAAAAATCGAAAAATCTCAAATATTGAAATAAAACTGATTTTTTTTTTTTATCAATTTATTTTCTTTTCAAAAAATTCTATAGCAAGAAAATTGCCTCTAAACAGAATTTTTCTTCACAATTTTTGTATCTATATATATTGAATTTTTTTGGGAGTAACGTAAATTTTCTTTCAACAAATGTTTTTTTCAGTGCAAGATTAAACTCACTTGTGCACCTGATTGCGTAAATTTATCTCATTTCTTTATTCAATTCTAGAGAAAAAAGAGGAAAAAAAAGAGGAATTAAGAATTTTAAAATGTCCATCTATATGCGCATTTTTTACGAAGTGAAGGAAAAAAGGGGAGACCCTTGTTAGAGTGACCGAAAGGATTGAGAGTTCGATGGAATGAGGTGACGGTCAGATTGTTAGTGATTTTTATTTCCTTCAGGAGGCTCTTCCCCCTTTTCTCTGGATGAAAAATTAAAATTGAGGGATGAATAAAAAAAAAAATCGGTGAAATTTTCGTAGATTCCTGCTTTTTATTTTTTTAGGGTTTTTTTTTCGAGGGGGAAAAAGGGGGATTCTGACCGATCTCTGGGTTTTTTATTTGTTAGTCTTCCCTCATAAGTGTATTGATCACATTTTACTAGCACACACAACGTGAACTGTGTACAATCAATCTCCGTCCACGTGCACACACGTGTAACCCGAGATATACACACACACACAGTATAAGGGTCCATCCCCCCTCCCCCCTTTTTTTACACCCCATCCCCCTCACTTTATTCCTTGATAACGTTGAACAGGCCAACACGTTGAATCAATATTAATGAAAATCTTGAATTTAAAAATGTAAATAATTTTTTTTTTTTTTAATAAAAAAAATTACGTGAAAATTCTTGTAAAGGGATCCCGAAAAATACGAGGTTTATCGAAAAATCTCAGGAGACTTTTTTTGTAGAGAATTTGATTCTCTACAAAAAAGGTTTCTTGACTTTTCCTCATAAACCCACTCGCGTCAAAGATATCCTTAAAAAAAGATACTAACAATTTTTTTCCGTACTTTTTCCTTCTAACTCCTTTCGAAAAAATGAGTTTTTAAAACTAAAAAAAATTGTTTCCAAATTTTTGAAGATTCTTCAGAAATGGTGGAGTTTAGGAGAATTTGTCAGGAAATCTTTTTTGTAGACAATTAAATTCTCCACAAAAAAGGTCTCTTGACATTTTCCCATAAAACCACTCGCGTAAAAGATATCTTTAACAAAAGTTACCAGCAATTTTTTTGCCATATTTTTGTGTTCTCCCTCAAACCACCGACATTTTAGAGAGAAAAGCAGTAACGACGAAGGGTTACCAAAACTGGGAAGTGGAAATTATGGCCAGGATTAATATGCAAGGACTGGATACGTGTGGCAGTACGTAAAGGATGAAGTATAGATAGAAATAGGGAGATGTAGGAGAAGCAGCAGTAGCAAAAGCATATACCAAAGGATGGGTTTTGGAGAGAAGGCAACATACAAAAGCAAAAGGGGTCGAAGGGGAAAATTTGTGTGTGTGGTGCAATAGTATTGGGTTTGTACTGCGTGATGAGGCTGCTGCTGCTGTGGGTGGCTTCGTAAAGATGCGCCAGTGTGTACGGTTGTGTGTAGACTACAATCTCGTGGTCCCCCTCTTCCCCCCCTCCCCCTTTTCGCCTCCTTTCTCACTCCTTAGAGGATACCCATGGCTAACGGACACCCCTATCGATTTTACAACTCGATATATGTGAATACCCACTTGTCTAATGACTGATCGGGCCTCGAGCGCAACCCTTTTCCACCCCCTCCCCCCCCCCCTCCTTCTCCCCACAAAATTCAAACTCCCCTCTCCTCAGACCGATTCCTCTTTGGCTCCGTCCTTCAGAGACGCTCTCTTTCTCTTTCCATTAGCCTCTGCGCGGCAAATTGTACTAACGTACATGTAAAATATAAAAACATTGTATTTTCTAGAAAAAAAAAAAGGTTTCACAAACTTTTTCCATTTTTTTAAACTTAAATTCAATTTCAATTGAATTTCAAAACTTTTTTTTTTTTTAAGTGTTTGATTTGAAGAGGCGTTTTTTTCCACAAAAATTTAACCAATAAATTTTTTTTTCCTCGACTTTTGCAAAATAAGTTTCGAGAGGACTCTTGTGGATTTTTTTTTTTCTTCTTTTTTTGCCAAGGATTTGATCTGCCGAATTCTCTCTCTCTCTCTCTCTGTGTAGGTAGAATTAATATTAACCACTCACTGGTTTTGAATTTGCATTAGCCTATAGCCAATAGAATGGGAGGCGTTTATGAATACGCAACTGTGCTTGTGTGTGGTGTTCGTTTTTCCCTTAAAACTCAACAGAGCATAGAGCCCACATGGATTGGAGGAAGGAAGGAAGGTGAATAAGAGGAGGAGAAGGAGGAAGAGGCTGGGAGAAGTGAGTAGCTACTGCGTAACGCCGTATATTAGCTAGGGATATTTTGCCAGAGAGAAATATTGAGCGGAGAAGAGAGACGGGATTTTCGGACCTATATGTGCATATGTGTGCATATATATATGTGTATATGTGGGTGGAAGGACCGTGATGAAGGAGGTGGAGGCGGAGATGAGAGAGAGGAGATCCCCGGCTTTTAGTACGTATATACGGACATTTGGATAAAAAGGGGGGGGGGGGGGGGGAGGGTGGAAGACACCGAGAGATGTCCAGCGAGGCGTATATAATGCTCTGTAAAATTCGTATGTGGCCGAGCGTTTCTCGGACACGGGGGAGAAAAAAAAGGAATTTTTAAATTCGCAAGCATCAGATGTGCGGAATTAAGTCTTCAGAAATTAGAATAAGAGGAATTTTGTTTTTTTTTGGGGGAATATTTTGGAGGGTGAGGGAAATGGGGGGATTTTGGTGGAGGCCTTGAAATTTTTTAGAAAAAAGGATTGAGGTGGAATTGCTCTATTTCGCTTAGTTTTCGAGATTCTTTCAAAAAACGAATGAAAAAAAACAAGATTTTTCGGGTTTTTAAAAGGATTTCGGAGAATAAGCGAGATAGGAAAATTTTGATTGCATGGTTTTTGTGGAGAATTTCAAGGGCTACAAAAAAGGGTTCTACAAAAATCGTCCTATCTCGCTTAGTTTCCGAGATATTGTTGAAAAAATGAATTTCTAAAAAATGGAGTTACTCATTTTTTTTTATATTTCGGAAACTAAGCGAGATAGAGCGATTTTTGTAGAAACCTTTTCTGGAGCTCTTGAAATTCTTTATAAAAACTTGTTGAAGCAAAATTGCCCTATCTCGCTTAGTTTCCTCTCTGCTGAGAGATCTTTTAAGAAAAATAGCAAGAAAAATCGAAGTTTATTTCAAAAAATTCAAAAATTTATTAAAGATTCAGAATTTTGGAGAAAAACTCAAATTCAATGGAATAGATTCTGCAGAAACATCCGGATAGGAAAACAACAGTGTTGAAGCATAGAAACTGGATAAAGACATGGGCGATGAAAACCACTAACACGTAGAGAAGACACGAGTGGTGCATTTATATCACAATCAGCAGCTTTCGAATGGTTTTTCCTACTCCCCCCCTCCTCCCTCTCTCATTGTACTCAACCACTTATTGACAGAAATGCTCGATACGCTCACGGCAGCCGCTAATCTCTGACATTTATGGCCGCTTCTTCGCGTACAGCCTGATGATGAGGAGAACACATAACAGAGGCAGATAGAAAGAGAGAGAAAAAGAGAGAGATTGTAACAAGCGCATGCCAAAAGTAAAGTCTTTCTTTCTCTCTCGTCCCCATGTGCAGACACTTTTGCGTTATGAGAGAAGAGAATGAAGGGGATGAGTGCAATAGATGGATTGTGTATGACGTAGTATTGAGATTTTTCGCCCAATGGGGTGAGCAAGAGCCAACACACATGATGCGTTTTAGCTGGAAAATGAAATTTTCTCTAATGAGAAAATTCTCGATTAAATCAATAAATTGTGAACTTGAGGAGAATTAAGGAGATCCAATCACTGACCATAATTGAAAAATATTAGATTTATCTAAAAAATTGATTTTCATTATTATTATAATAATGAAAATCAATTTTTTTATGGAGGCAAAATAGACCAAAATGATTCGGGATTTTTCGGAAAGTGAAAGGGGTTCACGAAAAAATTTGAAAAAATTCAGTAATAATGTTTATATATTGGAGCATCTTCTCAAATTTTTTCAGATTTTTTTATAGAGTCCTTGACCCCTAAAGAAATTGTATTATAGGGAAAACTGGAGCAAAATGGATCTGCGATTCAAAATGATTTGGGATTTTTTTTTTAAATGAAGGACGCATCGAAAAAATTTGAAAAAATTCAGGAAAATTGTCTATATACTGGACCATTCTCTCAAATTTTTTGGGATTTTTCCACGAGGTCCTTGAATTAAAAAAAAATGAAGGTCCACTATGACTGAATTTTATCTATTATTTTTTTTTATAAATACTTCAATTAAATTTCCCAAATTTTGGGGTGAAACACTAAATTTTTGTCTCATTCACATCTTGTACCTCCTCGAATAACTTTAATTCTCCTGCAATTAATCATTTTTTAATCACTCCAGTAATATCTATCCTGTTTGTCCACTCGAGCAGTAATAGAACGCGTTATATCGTATCTCATAATTTTTTAGTCCCTCTCGTAGTTCCTCATGCGTATGTGTGTGTATGTGTGTGGTTCCTCTTCCTCTCCTTTCCAATGCAAATCTCTTTTTCCTTCCACGTCTCGGTTTTTAAATGGCATCTCTATCCATATACATATACATACATATTATATATATATATGATCGTCCAGTCCACCCCCCACCCCCTTCAACCCTCCTCGTTTTTCTCTTGTTTCAACTCATTTATACATATCTATACTAAATTTTTTTTTACATATATATATATTATACGTAAAATACGATAAAAAAGGAGCCACACACACAAACACACATTGCCGATGAATCCTTTACACTGATGGGCTATATATATATACGGTCACCCTTCCTTCCTTTCGTAGAAATGTCGAGGCTCTTCCTCCTCTCACACCAACTCTTTTTGTCATTGTGGCTTATTCCATATATTGTACGAGTGCTTTTCTCTCACGTTGAGAAGGAGGGGCGGAGGGGGGGGGGTGGAAAGGGTGTCCGGGAATGTCGAGAGATATTGGAGACAAATGACAGTACAAAAAATGCATACGTGAGAACTCCAGCCCTTATTCGTCCTCCCCCCCCCACCACTCCCCCCTCCACCCACCCCCATTTCTCTCTTTACGATGCCGGTTTTTTTTGCGCGGAGGAGAAGAGGGGAAAGGGGGTAAAAGAAGAGGGGGGGATGAGAAAACGAAGCGCCTCGACGAGAATACCAATAATAAGAGTAGCATGAGGGCTTTAACTCTCGGGACGTCTCGTGACGTCACGCCATTCTCAGTCCCAGTTACTGGGGAAAAAGGGGTTGGAGGGGAGGGGGGGGAGAAAAAAACACATACTTTTTTAATGCGGCTATTAAAAGTAAAATGAATGACGAATAACTGGTTTTTTCGTGTGGGTGTATCGCGAATTGTGGAGACTCTGTACTTGGTGGAGAGGGGGGGGGGGGGGGAGATAAGAAATCGTATAATACTGTGTTTGTCGTACTTTTGTTTTTTCTAGAATGGGGGGGGGGGGGGGGGGGGATCGATAGGTATTTATAACAATCAATCGACACGCAAGCAAGATTCAATCGAGAAGTTCGGAAATTATGAATAATAAAGAAAAAAAACAAAATGGAGAATTTTTTTGGGGAGGAGTAGAGAAAGATAAGTTTTGGGTTTTACGGATTAAATAGTACGTGTAATGCTTGAATTGGGAGAGGGGAGGGGGTGAGGGGAGGGTTGAGGTATCCATCAGTTGAGTTTTGTGAGGATTTTATCAATGGGGCGGGATCTCCCCCAAAAAAGGAAGAGTGCAGAGAGCGGTGCCGGTCCGCGAAAGGCAGAATTTTTGGGGGGGGAGGGAGGGGGAGGGAATAAAGCGCAAACAGGGAAAAAGGGTGTAATGAACTTTCCACACACACACACATTGATTTGTAAAAAAAACATTCAGAATTAAATGTTTTTTATTCCACTTAATTTTCAGTTGCATTTAAGGAAAAATTCAGATTTTGGAATTAATTACAAAAATAATTTGATAATTCAGCGAATTTATTAACGTAATTAGTTCATCAAAATATTATCCTAATCAATTAAAAATGAATTCATTGAAACAATAATTAAAAAAAAAAAATTCATTGTCTCCAATTAAACCCTTTTTATTCCTAAAAAAAACCTTTAACCATCTCTCTCACGTGACCGAGTTTAATCCCTCTTCTCCTTTCCTCTCCCCCAAAATTCTTCGAAATTCTCCTGATTGTCTTAACAAGTCCTCGAGAAGAAAACACAATTCTCCCAATCTCCACTCCAACTCTAACT
Organism: Aleiodes leptofemur; assembly: GCA_963942555.1. Lineage (NCBI taxonomy): Eukaryota > Metazoa > Arthropoda > Insecta > Hymenoptera > Braconidae > Aleiodes > Aleiodes leptofemur. The sequence goes on from OZ012612.1 coordinate 14,695,060, forward strand.
CTAACTACTCAAAGTGGAAAAAAAAAATACAATGAAAACAATAATAAAAATTGACAATGCCCTCCGAAAATCCTTTTTTTTTTTTTCTTTCTATCCCTCTCTGAATATTGGAGGATCACAGAGGATTGCAGATGCATTCTCCGAACCACAAGGACAACTGGTAGTTGAATTATTTCCGGTTGGCAGAATTCAAGGAAGATGAGAGAGAGAGACACACACATACATACAAATAGAAGTGCAAGGGTGGTTAGTCGATGAGGTAAAAGAGGGGGGAGGGGGGGGGGTGAGTGAGAAAGGGTACTGATCACCCGGTGAATGAGAGCCAACCAAGTCAGAAGCCCGCATCCACCATCGCCCAAAGTAGAGGGGATAAAAGAGGGGGAGGGGGGAGGTAACTCGAGAGAGTGAGATACGAAGGTGGCAATGGTGCAGGCGATCGGTCCGATTCAGCAGAGAAGACTAGTTGGAATGAAAAGAGTGAGGGTTGTGCAAGTGATTGGGAAGGAGAGTGTGGAGGTGACACGGTTAAGCATTGGGCATTCTCCATCCCCCCCCCCCTTTCTCTACCTCAGAGCTACATGCCTGAATGCCCTATTGATAATAAACACATGCACAACAGAGAGAGAGAGAGAGGGGAGCTACAATGCTCTTCTCCTCCAGTAGAATGAAATCTCAGGAGAGAGCCCTTTTGGAATGTATTTGAATTCATCCATTTACTCTCCCTTCTCACTTTATATTTGAGGTATAATTATTGATTATTGGACGCCGGAAGGCTGGCTACTCTCTGTACTAGTGTAGAGGAGGTTCTGGCCCGGAGGAGAAGAAGCAGTTGGAAAGGGCGGGAAACGAGATATAGGAGGAGGAGGGGGGGGGGGCGCTATCCACCCGCGCGCGTTTTCAAGAGGGGCTGAAGAGAGCGAGAAAGAGAAAGAGAGAAGAAGGGCGATAGAGAGGGAGGAGGAGGAGGGGGGGGGGGGTGATTAAGCTGTACGGAATATATCCTAACCCTCTCTTTCGCTCTTTCTATCTCTCGCTCTTGTGTCAGTCGAGGGTCCGCGTAGTTGGCCCACCCCCTCCCCCTCTTTCCTCCCCCTCCCCACTTGCAGGTCCCGGGGGCTTCTCTCTGCCTCTTACCACGATATAAACCTACATGGAGAAAAAGGGGGGCGGGGGTGGTGTATATATACCGTAGATATCCCGTTCGTCTCTACCATGGTCTTTCTCTGTACTGACAATTAGACTGATAGGTATATCTTAGTCTGCTATCGATTTGATTCCACCCTCTATCGTACTACACACAACTGGTGTGGGAGGAGGGGGGAGGGGGCACATCCCGTATACTAAAAGGGTTGGCAAGTTGAGGTGAGAGGGAGATGGAAGACGGTGGGTTTTCAAGGGGGAAAAGGAGGGGGAGGAGGAGGGGGAGGGAGGGGGGAGGAAAATTTACATCGGGCGATACAACACCCCACAGTGTCGATGTATGCATATATGTACACACAATCAAACTACTTAGGTATCTTTACTTCTCTATTCTCGTTTTGTGTGAGAAAGTCTCTTTTTCTTCTCCCTCTCTCTCTTGCTCTTCTTCTTCTGGGGAGGAAGATCCAATAACCCCTTATTTTCTGTGATGTGTTTTTTTTTTTTTTTTTGAATAGAGGGAATTTCTTTGCGTTTTTCTTTTTTTTTTTTTTTGATTTCGACGTATGGAAGACTTCGTTAACTCGTTTACCAGATTATTTTCCTCTTTTTTGGAGGGAGGGAGGGAGGGAGGGAGGTGCCTTTGACACACGGGCATTCCTCATCCCTTTTTCACCTGATGAATCAGTTTTGTATGGAGTGGCTTTCTCTTTTGCTCGAGTTAATCCACGGGGAAGAGAAATTTCCTAGGGGATAGGTTGTAGATAAAGTATCCCGAGCAATCGGTAATTGTGGGATTAATTATTAAACGGGATAGAGAGAGAGAGAGGGAAAGGAGATCCTAGCAGTTTTAATGCTCTCGATGCTGGAAGGAAATGAAAATCCTCCAGATTTTATGTTTTTTTTGAATTTTTTAGAATATTTTTTAAATTATTGCTGAAGTGATTGGGAAAAACTTGCGATAATCTGGGATATAGGGTATCGATCAATTGGAGAAAAAACTCGAGTGAAAAGGGGAATTAAAAGAGGGGGGGGGGAAAGGTGTAAGTTCAGAATTGAGTTTGTGGTTGAATAAAAGTTTTTTATCGAGGAAAAATCCAATAGTCCAATATTTCAGATAATAAATTGATAGAGAAAAGTGGGGGAAAATGGACCTCTGGAGTAACATGATTTAGGATTTTTTTTCGGAGTGAAAGAGTTGATAAAAAAATCTGAAAAAATTTGAGAAAATGCTTGAATATGTAAAGATTTTTTATGAATTTTTTCAAATTTTTTCTGAGACTCCTTCACGCCCAAAAAAAATGGCAAACAATTTTGATCGAATAAGCCCATTTTCTCCTTTTTTCCCAATTTAGGAAAAGACGCTTTTGAATTATTCAGGAATAAAATTCAGGTGATAATATCAAGTGGAGAGACGGAAATTCAAGAGAATTACTTGGGTAACTTGTGATTTTTCTTTTTTTTTTTCTAGCAGTTAATAATTAAATGAATGAGAAACTTCCGGGCATGATATCGAGGCTAATGAATTATTCAGAAAAATTGATAATACAGAAGCAATTAATTCAAGTTTATCGTGTCAAGTATTTTCAATATATACACACACACACAAATGAACGAACAGTAACTGCCTAACTGGGCGGTTCGTTACGTCATTAGAGCTGTTAAGCATTCATGGACATTAATCGATTATTGATGGCCGATGTATCAATCTATAAATGACCCAGATAATGCGACTATGATCGCGTGTAAACTTTGAGAATACCGGGGAGAATGATGAAAGGAGAGAAAGAGAGAGAGAGAGAGAAAAAAAAAGCTGATTCATGGCAGATTGACGCGATCAAGAGAATAAGTCATTGTGAACCCCTTGAGATTTATTAACTGCGATAGAGTAACGTACACTTCATATTGATTGTTGGTTCGATGGAGTATATTATTTTTGAGATTGTGGGGGAGGAGGGCATGGAGGGGTGGAAGCAGTGGTAGTGATGGATGTAATGAACTTGAGACATTCATTCTTATTCTTTTTGTTTTGTGTCGCTTCGAGCGAACAAAAAAGGGGATTTTCGCCATCTAGCGGAAAAAAAATGAATTAAAATTTTTTTTGCGAGGGAAGGCCTTCACAAAAAAATCTGAAAAAATTCATAAAAATGGAGAAGTATGTCTCTATTATTGGTGAATTTTTTGGAATTTTTTTGTAAAGGTCTTCACTCGAAAAAAAAAATAGGAAAATGTAGAGAAATTGTATTTTTCAAGTTTAGTGGCATAAAAAGCTGTTGTTTTGATGGAATATGTCGTTATTGAGATTGTGGAGGGGTGGGAGCAGTGGTTGTAATGGATTTGATGAGCTCGAGACATTCATTCCATTTTTTTCCGGTTTTCTGCTGTTCTGCGCGAACGAAAAAGAGGATTTTGGCCATCTAGCGGAGAAAATACGAAGGAGATTTTTTTCCGACAGAAAGGCTCAACGAAAAAATCTGAAAAAATTCATGAAAGTGCAGGAGTGGGTCTCTATTATCGGTGAATTTTTTGGGATTTTTTCGTAAAGGCCTTCGCTCGGAAAAAATGGAAGAATGTAAAAAAAACGTCTTTTTCAAGACTTAATGAAAAAAAATAGAAAAATGATTACGTTCTATGATCAAGCCTTTTTTTTCACTGTATTTATCGTCAGAAAAATCGTATTCTCATCTCCCTGGCATGAATCATCGAACAAACATAAATGCAGTATGACTCAAAAATATCATAAATGTCAGTAGCACTAGAAATAAGTCATCATCTTTGATTTATTCCTGCGGTTTTACAAAATAGATAAAAAAATTCTCGGTATCATACACTGTTGTAAGAGAATCTCTGCTGGATTGAATGAGATTTCAAAAGATAATTGGATAACACGTAATTGAGTAAAGCATAAAACTCGATATTCGCCCTCCGGAATTGCGCAATTTTTTTGAGGTTAAAAAGTAAAACTTCGATGATTTCTTACATAAAAAAGTTGGAAAAGATGTGAGCAAAAAAGAAAAAGAGGAGAAAAATCGTTGAGATATTATTGAAGTCTCCCAGGGCGTCACGACGCCACCAGAATTTTGCTCTCGTGTGAGAATCACCAAGTATCGCTGACAGGCCGTTGTAAACTCATAAAGAAATTTGATAATAAATTATGTGAAATACACAACGAGACTTTTTTTTTTTATTTTATCATACTCCCGCGTGTATCACACGAGAAAAAAAAGAGAGAGAGGAGGGAACTACACCCGGGGGCTTTTTTCCCAGTCTATATTGCTCGGATATGTAACCCATAAAAAAAAAACTTTCAAATAAAAATAAAGGAGAGAGGCAAGAGAGTAAAAAAAAAAAAAAGATTAACTTGAAGAGGAAAAAAGAAGGAACGTACAGGCATTTCGTTCGATTAAACTTGAATGGAAATTATAAACGTTTTTTTATCAATTTTTTCTCCTTTTTTTTATTCTTCTTTTTCTTCTTTAAATTGAGGCACCTTTGTATCCAACAATTTTACACTCATTTCGTATTACAATCGATTCTTTTTTTCCATTTTTTTTTTCAACTTTTATCACTGTCGCCCATCGATCCGACGAATATAATGGAAGTTAATGGATGTAGGAATACAGTGAAAAAAAAAATGAGGAATATTATTGTATCAAAAAAATCGTTCGATTGCGTGTTTGCGAGGGTTCAAATTGAGTACTTGGTAAAACTCAATTTTAAGAGGAAAATACGTGGGGAAGAAAAGGCAGATTTCATTCATATGGTGGAGGGGATTGAGGAAAATGTATTACATATGATATACCGTTTTGCCCCTTTTTTAACCAGAATTTTTTCAATTTTTTTCTCAATTATTTTTTCCATTTTTTTGTTTTTTAATAAAAAAAAAACTTTGATTTCCAGAAAAAAAATGAAAAAATTTGCACTTACGCCCTTTCAATTCTTTCTTTTTCTCTATTCCTTCCCATTTCACTTCAAATAAAATTTCCATGATAATTGATTTTAAAAAAATTTAAAAACGCGAATAAAAAAAACTAATAAAAAATAATTAACGTTTGGTGAAACTCAAAATATGTCAGAAAAAAAGGCAGATTTCATTGATATGATGGGGAGGCCAAATAAAATATATACCACATCATATCCCGTTTTGCCCCTCTTTTTCCTGATTTTTTCTAATTTTTTCTGAACTATTTTCCCAATTTTTAAATTTTTCTTTCAAGAAAAATTTATTTTTTGTATTCAAAAAAACCTGGAAAATCTGCACTCACACCTCTTTGACTATCCCCCCTTATTTCTTCCTATTTCCCACAAAATAAAATTTTCATTGATAATTAATAAAAAATAATTAACGTTTGCAAACATCCCCGGAATTAAAATTGGCCACTGTTTTTTGTTGAAATTAGTCTCAAGACGTAATTACACCAACGTGAGAGACAAGAGGGACACCTGTTAACTCTCCTGACCACCCTTAAAGAATTTCAACTGTCTCCACTTTCTTTCCCCCCTCCCTCACTTTTTTTTAACCACAGAAACCGTGGGAAGACGAAGGAAAGACGATTAGCGTCATTTGTTGAATATGGGGATGTGTTTTTATAGTCAAGAATGGAACGCAGGCCGATCACTGAGATTTAAGTCCACTATATGGACCATCAAAGTGGTGCTTTTATTGGTAAATTTTTACAGTCTCTGGTTGTAACTAGAGAAAATATACAACTGAATAAAAATTGCACATGGCAAAACTTTTTGGTTTTATTAATGGACAATAAATCTTTCGTGGAGGAAAAAAGAAGAAAAAAAAAAGGGCAGAAGTATAATATCCCATAATATTTCACGGTCGAAGGTGTATTGTTGTGTCCTTGTGTTTTTGTTAAAGCAGCATTACTAATACAGTAATGCCCGTGTACTTTGGGTGAGAAAAAAGACTGGTATTGGCCGATGGGGAATATTACGATTTTTTCCCTTTTTTTTTGTTTTTTGAGCTTTTCTTTTTTATTATCCGCGCAGTTTCACGATAGAAAGTGGCATTAGTTTCCGGTAAGATATGGCAGTGATAGAAGCAGTGACGGTACCCCGGGGGCTAACTCTGGACGAGCCATTAGAATATCTCAGTTCAATCTCGCGAGACAAGAAAAAAAGGAAAATACATCTCTTGAATACATTTCTTTATTGTAATTCCGGAAAAAAAATATTTCACCGCAAATTTATTTCTTTTCTTGAGTATTTCATAGGCAATGAGGTTTATCGAAAAAAGTCAGGAGACCTTTTTCGTGGAGAATTGAACTCTCCACAAAAAAGGTCTCTTCACATTTTTCGATAAACTCACTCGCCTCAAAGATATTCGCGAGGGAAAAGTGCGATGAAAAAATCGTTCGATTAAAATTGAAATTTCAATTAAAATTACCACGAAATTTTTATTAATCGCGTATTTCGAAGTCACCAACGATCTGGAAAGATTAAAAAAAAAAGGCGAAGATAGTAATAAAAAAAATCACTCGCCTCAGTGATATTGATACTTCTTCCCTTCGCAGTTCCCCTATTAAACTAATGAATTTAATCAGACCGAATGAAAATGAGGCGAATGGAAAAAAAAAGAGAAGTCCCTGTATTTATACGCCCAGAATCCAGGAGGACTATATCCCCCATCACCAGTTGCCTCCCCCTCTCTCTCATTCGAAAGGGCAACGGACACTGGCAAACGATTATTGAAGATTAGATTTTTAAATTGAAGGCGGTAAAGGTGGGTAAACCTCCTTCCGCTTCTTATTCCTCTTCTTTTTTTTTTTTCACCCCCAAGACCAATGTAGTTAGTATCCAGACGCTTCTACATTCTAGTCTCACGATTTTCCAAAGAGAATTAGCATATCTTGGAGAGTGATCCCCGGATCCTAATTGAATTATTCTTAAATTCCCATAAAATCGCGTGAAAATTACCCCAAACGATACGACCCAATCTCATTTTTTCCTTTTTTTTTGCCCCAATCTACGATTTAAATTTTCTTGTATCACGTTATTTATTTTTTGCCAATGAAAATAAAAAAAAACGAGTCATTTGCTTTTTTTTCGTATAAGAATAAATTGAATTGGCAAGAGTGATCGTTTAAAAACGTAAATTTTTTACACACAGAGACACAACATAATTGCTGATTAATTCGTTAGAAAATCTCAGAATCACTTCTGCACAACTGTACACAAGGGAGCAAAAAAAAAAAACGGATAATTTTAATTTCGTATTTTAAATCCCTCAATTTACCAATGGGGACCCAGTGCCAATCTTCGTAACGATGCAACCAAGAAATTACCGAATCGAGAGAAAGAGAGAGAGAAAAAAAAATTGAGAGAGAACTTTAATCTGCCACCCCTCTAAGACTATCACACGCACCCTTATATATATATATACATATCTATATATAATCTGTGCCTCTAAAATCGGCCCTGCGGAGACATTAAATGAAAAACCAATTAATTAGATGAAAAAAAAAGTATTGTCGATTTTTTTTCGTAGGGAAGGAATTTCTGAAAAAATCTGAAAAAATTCAGAGATGTGCTCTACCATGTCTACATCATTGCCTAATTTTTTCAAATTTTTTAAAAGTCTTAACGAGAAAAATTTAATTGATGAAAAAATGGGTTAAAGAAGATTTTCATGTTTTTCTTTTGTATAAATCTTTCGTGCACTTAAAGCGTGTGTATCGAAAACCGATATATACTGGTTTATTGCGACAAAAAAATGAGGGAAAAATAAAAAAAAAGGGGAGGGGGTAGGAAAAATCCGTGTTTCGGTCGCACCTTTCCACGTCGTCGAGTGCAGAAAGGGAAACGAAAGAGGAGAACGAGGAGGAGTAATAATAGTGGTTCATTGCTAACACACAAGCGAAGGGTGAATATCGATGGCAGAAAGAGAGAGAATGGGGGAAAAAAAAGGAAAAGCCAGTGGAAAAGTAGGTTTTGAAACTACTCAATTGTTCATATGATTTACCCACCGATTTTTCATTCCTCTTCACCAAAAAAAAAAAAAAAAAAAAAAATTCCACTCAATTTCACGAAATTCCTCATTTCTCTGCACACAAAATGAGATAAAAATTCTCTTTCCCAGGAAAAATTCACTCGCAATAAAGAGAAAATAATAAGAGCAATGAAAATAAATAAATAAAAAAAAAAAAGAAAGCTGGCAAAAAAATAAATCAATTGACGGTAGTCGGTCGCGTGACAATGTCTCTCTTTCCCTGCAGTGTGCTGGCTCTGGTGTGACAGTGAGAGAAATGACCAGGCAGTTATTTACATAGTCGAACGCAAATCTACGACATTCGTACCCCGACCTATAAATGTCGTCTTGGCCGTGAGTCCGTTTTTGTTGCGACCGTTTTAAGATAAAATTGTCGAAAAACTGAAATTTTTCCCCTCCCAAAAATAAACCTATCGAATTACTCCAAAAAAAAAAAATGAAAAAAAAATTTAATAATTCGCCAATTCCAAGAATTTTTATCTTCAATTAAGATTTATTGGCGACCCAGCTAATATCAGTAATATTCAGTCATCTTATTAATTAAAAATCGAAAAAATGCACTTTTGCCAAATAAATTTAATTGGCAAACATGAATTTTTCTCTCTATTCCGACATTTATCGTTAAAATTTCGTATTATTATTATTATTATTTATTTATTGCCTTTCTTTATTTACCCCCTTTTTTTCCAGTGTAATTTTTAATATTTCAATTCTAATAATCATTTTTTTAAAGCAATGAGTTAACTCAATTGAATTTAAATTGCCTTAAAAGTTCGTATTAATTATGAATAATTCTCTCTCTCAAAAAAAAAGGTCTTCAACTCCTTCAATAAAATATTACTTTTTTTTCAATCTTAATAGCACACTATTGATCCGATTCTATCTAATTTAAAATGGACAGTGGAAAAAAATTATAAAAAAAAAAAATAATGGTTTGAATGAAAAAGTCAATAATGATCGACTCGTCGGTTTTTCTGTGCAACTACTTTTTATGGATTTTTTTTTCTTTTGTTATTGTGTGTGACGTGGCGATCGTTCGGGCTATCCCACCAAGTTATGTTTATTTCACAGGCGGTTATAGGTTATAGTGACGATAGGCCAGTAAAGTTCGAAAGTTCCACGACTCTGAACACGTTCGATCAGTTCACTACACACAACCTCTCATCATTTTCCTTTTTTTTTTTTTTTCTACCCTTCCGTTCGTTTTTTTTTCTTCTTTTTTTTCCCTCTTTCAGTGAACGGTGACACGTACACGTGTTCGAAGGGAAAAAGGCGATGCATTTTATCGAGGCCGGTTCGGCGATATAATATCATATGTATGCTCGTTAAAAGAGGGGGAAGGGGGTGGGGATTAAGGGGAAGAAGTGAGGAAAAGGCGGACTCGAATGAAATTACCGATACTTCAGAATCTCCACGATACTATCGGAAATTTCGTCTTTTTTTAGATACTATGGGAATTTTTCCTAGTTCTGGGAGAAAAAGATTGGAGAGATTTTCTGACATCCATATGTCGATAACATTTTAAATATCTCAGTGTTTTAAATTCATCACTTTAAATTCCATTACAAGAATATTTTATGAGGAGATTTTATTAATAAAAGGGAATAATGTCTTATTGTCAATCATAATCTGTATTTTTACGTTCAATTAAAACTCGAAATATCGAGGATATTTCGATTTTATAAGTCTTAGGTATTTTATTTAAAGGGAAAATGTTTAAATTTGTCGGGTTTAAGTGGAGAAACGGAAATTTCGAGGGATTTGAATTGAAATGTTAATAAAAACGTGATGGGGATTAAAAATAGAGGGCAAGGAATTGATGATTGAAATGGAGAATATTATTTTAAAAAATGATTGAATAAAATGCTGCTAAATTTTTCAACTCCGTTGTAATGCAGATTAATCTCAAATTTCATGCGATTTCTTTTCATTAATTCATTAAACTCGACGATGAGTTGAATACATTATTGCAAAAAAAGAAATTTGTATATTTCAAAAATCTAATGTTTAGGCTTTTTCAACATCATTTAATCGACAAATGATAGGATAATTCAAAAGAAAATGCCAAGATCCTGATTTTCCATAAGATTCTGTATGAAATTTTACATTTTTGAAAATTCAATTATAAAGAAATTATTAGGAATTTCCACTTTTATTCTTGGAGTTTAATGTTTTATATTAGGGGAATTGATGGAAATTGGGGGAAATCCTTGAGACAGGATTTTTTTCGATAATTTCATTGAAAAGCTGAGAAAATTTTAGGTGGAAAGCATGTTTCACAATTTTTTTCTCTTTAATTTTCAAGTTTTTTGAAAAATTTTCACTTTTTAGGGAAAATTTCGTGTTTTGATTGTTGTGATGTAAAAATGCAAAAACTCGGTTAAAAGTGAGCCTATTCGCCATTAATTTATGGTTCCACATGATTTTTCATAAAAATCGATTTTTACTCAAAATTCTCATCAAAAAATTTAAAAAATCAATCAAAAACTCCATAAATTCTGAAATTATTTTTCACCTGAAATTTCCTCAGCATAAAAAAAATCAATTTTCATTATCATTTAATATTTTTTATTCAATGATCCACAATTGGACCTCCTCCTAAATATCCCAATTTCTCTGCAAAAGCCCGACTACTCGAATCTGATAAACTTCTTCCCGTGGAACTAAATCACAGAGGGGCTTTTTGTTTCCTAATTACAGTAATTAAATTTCAAAACTCACCAGATGTCTGAATAAGCCCTTATGCCCCAAGGAATTTCTCAATAAACCAAAAAATGAGCAATTCAATTTAAAAAAAATTGAAGAAAAAAAAACCAATTCAGTAAATGACAAAAAAAATTATTTTTTCCTTTTTTTTTCCTGTCAGTGGTCAATACTGACATTACCCGAGAATGGTCGAATTAGAAATGAAGCTGATAGGCAAAAGAGAATCATTCACATCAGTGCTATCACTAAAAAAGAATAAAAAAAAAAAAAAAAAAACGTTCTCGTTATTTTTTATTGGTTAGTAAAAACGATGGGATCACTGTGATTTCGACGAAATCGAACGTTCCTAGGTTCCCCCCCGGTCAATATGTGTAAATGTGTATATATATAGCTATCAGAGAATTTTTGGTAGAAGGAGAAGAAAAAAGAAAAAAAAGTAAAAAAAAATTTTTATTCCTAAAAAATAAAGAGATAACCCCAGCATCGAGCTTCCCGTATTTTAAGACCCGCATTATCACTAATCGGTCATTGGCGTCTTTTATATGTTTTTATTCATTATTCGATTATATTACTTCACGTGTACGTATCGATCACTCGATTAAGTAATATAATGATGATAATTGTAGTGGAATATGATTTAATGAGATTATAAAGCGCGAGGGAAATTAATGTCGAGTAATTTCAGACTTTTTTTTTTTTTCTTCTATTTAAGAATCGAAGAAAAAAAAAGGAAAAAAAAAGAAATCATAATGAATTCACTGTTAGATTGTATCGACACAGTGTGACACACTCTTCGATTCAGATAAGGCCATTGACCCGATTGAATGTGTAAAGGGTCACTTGGGTTATTAGACATTATTGGCGTGATTTTTAACCGAATAGAATACAGAATGGAATTGATTTTTTTTTATTCTTTTAGACTAAGAAATTAACATTATTAAGTTACTTTTTTTTTTTTTTTTTGAACGGAAGAGGAGACACAGCTGTTCATTTACATTTATCGGCTTATATCTTTATAAATATATTGATTGAATAGAAAATAATAAATTAAATAAAAATGGTGGATTGTTGGAGAAATTTAATAAAATAGAGAGGAATCGAGATTTTCAATAGATTTTTTTCTAGAGAATATTTTAGAAATTGATGGAGTTACGCCCTTTATTAACCCTTTTTCGTAGGAAATTTTAATAGCCAGAAAAATTAATAAAGCTAAAAAAAAGGCGCATTGACAAAGTTTTTTCGAATATTGGAAAATTGATTAAAAAAAACGACGAATTATTTCAAAAACTTCAATTTCTTTAATTGAAAATAGTAGACTTAGAAAAAAAACACAAAATTAGGAATCACTCGATTCTTTACCTTTTTTTTTGGAGAATATCTAGGAATTTAATGGAGATACGCCCTTTTTGCCCCAACCCTCTTTCAAAAAACATTTCAAGAGCTACAAAAAATAGAATAGAATAAAAAAGTCATATCCTTACGACGATTTTTTAGGAAAATATCTTTAAAACAAATGGAGATACGCCCTTTTTCGTAGACAATTTGCAGACCTACAATAAGCGATGACCATAAAAAAAAGGCGTTATTCCCTCATTATCTATGATTTCTTTTATTTAATATTTCCATTTTTTGTTGCCGAATTTTTTAATTTTAATAATTATTTTTCCTGTACAAGATGAGATGACGTAATTATTTGGTATTTCCGATTGAATGAAGCTGAAGATGTGGACCGTTTAGGAATGCCCTAGGTGGGGGGGGGGGGGGGGTGAAGAAGAAGAAGAAGAGAAGGAGGGGGGGGGGTAAGTTAAAACACGAAGTGAAACCAGTAGTCAAGAGAGGGATAGTGGTTATTCTGGGGTTTAGCCGCAATCTGTCCGCCAGCCGTTAGTTGGTTTGCTACCTTGATGTCCGAGTTACAATTGTGTATACATATATTTTATGTATATATAGTAAAGGAGTAGGGTCAAGAATCCTGGACAGCTATCCTTTGGAGTTTAGTCGAGCCCACTGATACAACAATGAAACGGTTCTCTGCCCTCTTACGTTATCGGTTGGGGCGCTCGAGCGTGCCGGAAATCAAGTCCAATCCTATCTTGGATACTGACCATAGCAGTGGTTCTCAATGTAATTAATGGAATTGAGGGAAATTCTGGAGGTTGGAGGGATTTGCCCGGAGGGTTGAGAGAGTTTGTGGAAAAAAATTCAACTCACTGATTATTGTCATTGATCTCATTTTCATGGCGATGGGGGAGGAGGTTGAGAATCACTGGACACAGAGAGAGAATTAGACGTTTCGTAATACGCCTAACTGTCTGCCACGATTCAGGGGCTAACTTTCCAAGACACAAACCCCACCACAAATCGAAACTGACCAATGTCATGGGGTGTATATGTGAATGTTTGAATTACATGTGAAATACATTTAAATGTATTTACAAATTTTAACGAAGAATTTTTACTTTTATTTTTTTATCATTCAATGGTTTATGTTAAATTTTAGGAAAATTGGTGGAAATTGAGGAAAATCATCGAGATGGAGTATTTTTGATGATTTCATTGAAAAACTGAGAAATTTTTAGGTGGAAAACATGTGTTACAATTTTTTTTCATTTTTTCAAAAATTCAAATCTTTTGAAAATTCAATTTTTTTTTAGAAATTTCACTTTTTTTGGGAATTTCTCGAATTTTAATAGGCGCAGCTCAAAAATTAAAAAATGAGGTTAAAGGTGAGTTCATTTGCCTTTTATTTATGGGGTTTCCACTCAATTTTCATCGATTTTAATTTTTTTTCATAAAAATTTGATTTTTCTCCAAACTTTCATCCAAAAATTTGAAAAATGAATTAAAAATTATATAAATCAATTCAGAATTTCCTCAGCTCTCCAATAAAACTCGTCAAAACCAAATTATCCCTAATAATTCCACCAAAATCCTCATTTCAATCAAAAAAAAAACCTTAAAAATTCCTCAATTTAATAACAAAAGTTGTAAATTCAATCTCCAGATATTTTCTTTTTTTCCCCCCTCCACAAATGTATGAAAATTTACGTGAAACCGAATGAAAGTTTGTCAAAACTAATGGGGACAATTTTCACAGCGCAGGCGTTTAATTAAATTAATTATATGCACACCTCTCATTTGTGTTATAAATTCGCCACGACTGTAGATGCCTGATGAAGAAGAGGGCGAAAAAGGGGGGGGGGGGGGGAGGAGGAGATGAGGTAGTAGGTTTGAATATGAAAGAGAAGGATTTTGGTAGAATGCCACGAGACTCCTGATGATCGCCAACTTTGATACTAACATTTTCCATCCATCTATTCTCAAATAAATTTTCCCTCAATCTGAAATATTACAAATTCTCTCATTTACTGTAAAATCCAGTGATTGCATTAAAAAAACAAAGACAGAAAAATTATTTTTGATATCAAGTATTCTCGTTAGTGATAAAAGTTTATCCTCAAAAATTTTCACTTGTTTCATATTAAATTGAATGTTATATTGTATTATATAGTCAACTCTCATCCCCCCTCTCCCTCCCCCCCCCTCCCCCCTTCTTCCTTCATCCCAGCGAACTTTCATCCGTAATATTATCATATTCTATCATTGAATCGTAATTAGATTGGAATGAAGATGAGTTTTTGCTTTACAATCAAACACATTGGCCCTGCGGGTATTCGGCCAATCCCCACAAAGTCTGATACAAAAACACAGGAAATTTTCACCTGTGAAATTATACACGAAATGGGAATTCAGATTTTCCACACACACACACACAATGTATCAACCTTATTAATTATAATAATGATAATAATAATTATGTGTCTGTTCTGTTTATTTTTTTTCCCCATTTGGGAAGAGGGGGGGGGGGGTAGAAAATCAGTGGTATTACATTACCACTGGTGATGTGTTAAATCTTCTCTTTTCCTTTCTCCTCCTTCTCCTCCTCCTCTTTTTTTTTCCAAATATTTTAAACATATAATTAGAGGACCCGAGGGTAAATTTGTTGTGATTATTTTGTGCACACTGATTTTTTACTTTACATTGTGTTTCAAGAGGTATTTGAACACAAAAGAATGGACCTACTGTAATTTTACTGAAATATATACACACATATACACCGGAAAAGCCAACTTTCCAGGCGGACGAATTCAAATCCTGAGCAACAGTAGCACCAGACAGTAAATAAATTTTTAAATAAGAGGGAATTCTCTTTTTTTTTTCCTCCTTTTTTTAAAACTTCTTTTGCTCGCTATCGTCCTGGTCTCCGGGATTTTCGTCCCCGTATTGGGAATTATCCTTTGGTTTGTGCATTATCCTTCGGAATGAAGGGGTGGAGGGGGGGAGGGGAGAGTTTCTCGTTGGATTGTGACTGGAAAAAGCATCAAAAGATAGGCGCACGAATACGGTGCACGTTTTGTCGGGGAAAAAAAAATTAGGGGATAATAAAGAGGGGGGAGGAAAAGGAGGAGGAGGAGGAGAAACGTTTGGCTGGCTCTTCTGTGGCCCTAACCACTGTGTGTCTGACTTGTACTGGGGATTGCTACTTAATGCGGAAAACCAAAGGTATTTTCTGCACAACGTAAGTATACACAGAACACAAGCGAATGTATTGGAGTTAAGTTACTTTCTGCATTTATAAAGGCATATGCCTTTTCTCCCCCTCCCCTCTTTTTTCGGTTTTTTTATTTGGACTGAGAAGAAAAAAGTGGTAAAAACTATGAAATATCAATAGCATTGGTTTTAAAGAAAAATTTTTTTTTCGAAATATTTAGAAAATAAATAAAATGCAACCAAAAAATGTTCTTTGAGTTTAGTAATATTATGACAATTTGCATTAATCAAAAGATATGTAAAAAAAAATCAATATTAGCACATTTTTTATTAATGATTTTTGTTTCAGGCAATTTTGTTAAAATTTATGGATTTGTTTTCATTTATAGAGTCTGAAGAAGTTTTTGGTCAGAAGGGAAAAGTTGCGATTTAAGAAAAAAAATAGCAAGATTGACTTCTAATATTTATTTATCCGTCCAATATTTCGATTAACTTCGAAACAATTTGAAAAAATCGTTGAAACCACTGATTTTAGTTAATTTAAATGGATTAACGTTTTCAATCAATTAAATTTAATAAATTCAACTTTTTTAATTAATTTGAAAAAAATATTTGCTTAGCATCAATTTGATCAATATTTGATCATTTTCTCCACTTTTTTGTTCCTCAATGTAATGGAGTGATTTTTATGTTAAATAAATAACGGATTTTTCTGAGAGAAAGATTATGATATGATTTTTGGACTTGATTTTGATTTATTGAATTCAATGGGATTTGTGTAATCGATTGAAATAGAATTTTCCTAGTTGAATAAAAAAAAAAACATTTGAAATACAGAGTTAATTTTGGAACAATGACTAGGATTTATCTGCAAACTTGGCACAAGATTGAAATTCAATTTTAAATATCACATAACTATATGTAATTTTAATAGTTTGCTGTTTGCCAATAAATTGTTAGCATCAACCAATGTTGAGACCTAGATACCCAAAATTATTATTAATAATGTACATGCACTTTGTTATTAATGTGAAAACATTATTATTTTACAACTGCTTGGGTAGATGAATAATGATGATTCTAAATTTTGCCGAATAACAAATTTGGATGAACGAAATCGTTTGTATTTCAATAGTTTTTGTCAAAAATTTAAGTTAGAATGTAAGCATTCGAGAAAAAATTCCATTAAAATTAAAAAAAAAATCGAGTTAGAAGCAAAATAATGAAATTAACATATATTAAACAATTTTTAAAATTTTTTAAATTAAATAATTATGATTAAAAAAAAAAAATTTTTTTTTTTTATAATAATTTTTTTAATAATTTGTTGAAAAAAAATTGGCAGATATCTGCAGTAGATATTTCAGATAGATATTTCAGTATCATTCGCAGATATTCCCCCAAATAATGAAAATTAGCGAAATTCAAAGGCCCTTTTGATTTTTTTCTCAAATCAATCAAAGTAATTTCAAAAAAGTCTGAAAATTAATTTTTAGTAATTTTTTTTTTACTCAAATTCTTCAATTTTTTTTTCGAAATAAAATTATTCAAAATATCTAATTTTGAATCCTTCTCAAAATTTCGATAAATTCCCCTTTTCCTCGTAAAAATAAAAAAAAATGTCCCAAAAAAACTGGAGGCAGACCATCAGACGGTGCGATTCAGCTTAATAATCACGTTGGTGAAAAAACGTGAAGCATAATCCTCAAATCCTTCTCCCTCCCCCTCCCTCCCTCTTTTCTCTCCACATTATCTATATTTTTTATTTACCCCACGTATACCTGAGGTCCCTCTGTTCCTCTCACTTTTTATCTCATGTCTGGACGACGTAGGTGGTGGTGGTGGTGGTGGCGATGCCAGGCCACGAAGGCGAACCCCACTGGAATCAGGGGGCGGAGTGAGAATCCTTTTTCGCGATGTGCACACGCGCGAACCCAACTCAGCCACCTAAAGGCTCCTATCTCCCTCTTTTTTCCCTCATTTTCTCTATTTTCCTCTCCTCCGCAAGTGTATGAGCACTGACTGAGGATTGATATTAGCAGGCACACGGAATTTTTAACAAGCTATACGCCATCCTGCTCCTTTTTTTTTTTTTTTTTTTTTCATTTTCCCTTTTTATAATAGTCGTTTCGTTCGCGAAAGCGAAGCAGAAAAGTTATGAATCTAATTTTCAACGTATTTGTGAGATCTTTTCGTTTTTTTCCCCTTTTTTCGTCTCTCTGCCTCTTTTTTTTTTCATGGGGTTTTCTTCTTTTCTATCGTTTACGTGTGTCCCTACCCTCTACGCGATATTCCAGCCGATCTGTGTGTATCACTGGTCTACTCTTCCAATAATAAAGTACGCCACTCTTCGTTAGCAGACGTTTTTATATTCAAGTGAGAAATTACATTTTCAATTCTATTCAGAGTTTGTTACTCACTTGGAAAAAAAAAAAGAAACAAGACGAGGGATAATTAGATATTGATGAATTTATTTTGATAATTATTTTTTGGATCAATGAAAATCGCTAATTTTTTTATTTTTTTTGGGATTAATTATTGATTTAATCGATAATCGAAGAATAAAGGAAAAGACTCAAAAAAAAATTCCCTGATTTTTTTCCTCTTTTTTAATGAAAAATTTGTAAATTTTCACTGATTTTCAATTTTTTTACATTCAAATAATTATCATTAATGGATTAATATTAATGAAATAAAGGAATTGGCTTTTTCCAAGTTTTTTTAGAATAACCCGTAGGCATTTTGCCAATTCAGTTTGACCGTAATAAAGTCCATAAAATGTCCCTGCACATTTCCGGAGTGTATTTTTATGAAGGGAAAACAGAGTTTTTTCATCACTTCAAAGGCCACAATGGAAGAATTAAAATTTCGAATTTTCGTTTGAAATGAAAGTTGGAGGAGGAAAAAAAAGGGTTCGATTTTAAAGGCCTCGTGTGTGTGTGTGTTTGTGGAGTAATAAGCCCTCCGGAAACTTTTCCGAATTCCCCAGATGTTGGGATTTTTCCTGAAACAAATCAATTCCTGAATTTTCCCCTTTTTTCGTGGATTCAAGTGCAAATATTCCCCTTTTTTGGAGCAGATCCTCCCCCCCCCCCCCCTCTTTTCTCCGGCCATTCCTCCCTCTTGAACCCTTGCACGTCGAGAATCCTTTTCGATGAGTCTCAAAAACCAGCCTCTTGTCTCGCCTCTCGACGAAGTCGAAACATTTTTCATTGTTAAAACGTTAAAAAAAAAAAATCTCCCAAAAAAAAGCAGAAAAAAAAATTTTTTAATGAAAAAAAAATAGAAAAAAACCACAGAAATTCAATTGAATTCAATAATTACGGGAAAAAAATTATAAAATGGAAAAAAATAAAAATCGCTTTTTTTATGATATAATTTCCAAAAAATCATCAATTCACCTTTAAAAGCAGTTGTATTATATTTTATAATAGCCATAGTGTCTCACACGTGTCCCAAAGCACTGCGCAGTCTCGATTTGTTTCTTATCATTTTAATTATCAGTTAATCTCCCTATCAAGACAAATATATGGTAATAATACGATATTTGTTATTGACATTATTAGCAATTATGGCCGACAATGATTTTTGCACTCAATTAATTAATCAATAATAATTAAAAATCACATGACACAAAAAAAAGGGGAAAAAAAATCTGCGATAATTTTCTAATCGAGTTGAAAAAAATAATAATAATAATAATATCAGTGGAATTGGAATGAAAATAAATCAGTAATTGTTGTGAAAAATCAATTTCTTTTTTCTGATCATTGAGCAAATTCAATTTTTTCCTTTTTTTTTTCTAAGATATAATACATTGAATTCTCATTTTGTAATTCTCATTTTCGAATTGATACTGTTGATTTTGCGGTTAGTTTATTTCTTCACTAACCATATTGCGGTAGGTACATTAGCCCACTGAATGTTTTGAAACACTCGCCTTTCGTATTGACCTTGGCAACACTCGCATATTCCTTCATTCGTTCATTTTACATTACTTCGTAAAAAAAAAAATCGAGAGATTCTTTTATGATCTGCTTTAATTTATTTTCATTAAAAAAAAAATGAACGATTTTCACTTGCAAATTAATTTATTTATTTTTTTTAAAATTAAAATCAAATTATTTTATTCTCAAAAACATAAAAGAAATTTCCATTGATTATTCATGTATTATTTTCATTGGTTTTCATTAAATATTAATCACAATAGTCACGCAACTGACAGGAAACGGAAGTAAAGTCTTTATCATCTTTTTCCGTCCACCTCTTTTCTTTTATCAATTAAATGAAACACTTTGTTTAATTTTATTATTTAGCCCTTTTTTTCAAATTTTTTATATTCAATTAACAATTGGAATAAAAAAAAATCTTCATGAATTTTAATTGTTTTCATCATTACATTGAATAAAAAAAATTCTATACAAATTTATTAATTGTATAATTTATTTTTTAAAAAAATACACAATATTTACAATTAATTTGTGGCTTTTTTGTGAGATTCAAAAGAAAATAAAACCGCGGAAGGAAGTCGATAATCTTTATCGGAGAAATGTCGGTTCTCTCGATTTCCCACAACGCAAATTACAATATCAGCCCAGAAGATAAAAGAAAAAAAAAAAAAAAAAGAAAAAAAATAAGAGAAGAGAGACTCTCTGTCGATTGATAGCTTCAATACAGATATATTCGGTCCAATGGACGAACGGGGTGAGAATTTCTTATCCAGAGAAGTGTAAAAGAGAAGGGCTGCTAAGAGGCGCACATTTCACAGTGGTGATGCCAAAGAGGGATGAAAGAAAATCAAGAAAAGGGAAAGAGAGAAAGAGAAAGAGAGGATGGAGAAAGATTGAGGGGATTGACGATTATCGGTACTTGGCATTACAACGGACCAGAAGCGTCGAGCAAACGATTCCCAACCATCCAAGTACTTCTAAGGGGGAGGAGGATCAACTTTTGCGGAATACCGCAGAGGAAGAGTCAGTCTTCCATTCTGTGTGTAACCACTGTTGGAGAATACTTATTGAACTTGAAGTGGTATTTTTATCACTCGTTTATCGGAGTTTTTCCCGATTTTTATGAGTCCACAAAGTTGATAAATTTTTTTTCTATTATTTTGATATTTTTTACATATTTTTGAATCATTAAAAAATTCTAGTATTCTTATCCTAAAAGGATCTCGGAAACTGTGGGATTTAGAAGATTTTGTCAAGAGACCTTTTTTGTAGGGAATTTAATTCTCTACAAAAAAGGTATCTTGACATTTTCTCGTAAACCGACTCATTTTGCTGTGCCCAACATTTTAAAATCCCCTCAAAAATTCAACGTAATTTTCCAGAGCTAAATGAAGAATTTAATGGCTCTTTTTATGATATGACCTTAAAAAAAAGGGCCTAAGTAGCTGTTAAGTCAACATACGACTGCTTTTATCCACACAATGCACTTTCAGAGGGAGGGGGAGGGAGGCACCTCCTCAACCCACTTTATACATGAAGAAGTTTATAAATATTTCATGCGCATTTAGAAACGATGTTAAACATCGATAGTAATTCAAAATTAATTGAATCCACGATTTATCCAATTCAATGGAATTCTTGGTAATCAACGTTGAAAATCGTTGACAGTAAAATAGTGAGAAATGAGAGCACTCGAAGATTATCAATGTCTGTAAGTGTGTGGGTTTTCTCGGATTCATCAGCCTCTTCTTCTTCATCTTCTTCCTTTTTTTTTTTTCATATTCCACATTTATTCAACAGTACCCTATACTTATATTCTCCTCATTCTCTCTCTATATGTCGTCTTTCCGAATGTGTCTATTTTTACATCCCCGCATTCGCGGATGAATCGCCTCCACACACACAAACACACACGCAAAATGACCGTTTTAAAATATCAAAATAATTGTTTAATTCAGTGATAAAATACGAACTCAAACAGTATTATTACCACTGAAAATCGTCAAATCAAGTCTGACTCCCCCCCAATTTTCCATATATCTACTCATTCTATTTTTTTAACACTTCTAAATCCTCTGTATGAAACACGTCCACTTATAGCATCACCAATTGTCGTTAAATGATATTAGAATTTATATTGGAATGACACATTCCATCGTTTATTTAACACAACTGAAGTGTTTCACGCGGTACGTTTCACTCGTGTGTCTTAAGTTCCTCCTCCTCCCCCCTCTCCTCCTCTTTTTCTTCATCTTGTGTCGCATTTTGTTGGAGATGAGAAGGCACGTCCGAAATGTGTCTCCACGTTATCCAAAAATAATTTCGTGCACGCGTTTGACTATTGAACTTTCATACGAAAAATGCGTCAGGCTCGTATAGATATATATATATGTATATATATATATATATGTTTGTATGTGTGTTAGTTTGTCTCTTCATTTTCACTATTTATCTGTAATAATTTTCCATTTTATTTCATTTTTTTTATGATTTTTTTTTTTTTATTATCATTATTATGATTATTTCAGTTCTACACGTATCTGAATGATGGCAACATGTGTAATATTGCTACATCATTATTGGGGCCTGTAATCTGATTCACCGATAAATAGGAAGAAACGTGTAATTTTTCATTGGCAATGAATGATGGTGAATAATTATTAATCGAGGGAGGAAATGTGCACAAATGTGGATTGAGGGATTACGCAAGAGTCAAGTGAGGTAGGAAAAAAAAAAAGAGAGAGAGAGAGAGGGAAAAAAAAAGAGGTGATAACAGGTTAAAAAGGCGCAGTCAATGTGTCGATCGCAGGCACATGTCCATTGTCTGTTGTATTACTGCATTGCCATGGTACTACACGTATTGGTTGTAATACGTGAATTTCTCTGCTTTTTTTTTTATGGAGAAATAAAGGGGTGAATAGTCTGAAGGGGAAAAACACAACGTGTGTATGTATGTGTGTGTGTGTGTATGACCCTCTCTCACTTGCATTTGCAAATGTACTCACAAAATGCGTTAGTCACTCGTGTATAAGGTTTATCCCTCTATTATGCCCATTCATGAAGTCACTTGTTACGGGGGGAGCTTATTTTATCGTGCGGCAGTATATCGAGACTATTGGATATATCCTTGATCCTATATATACTTGATCAGTTCAGAGGGAAGACTTGATTGGGTATCGAATAGGGGGTTTAATTGGTTTGATTGATCAATAAGTTATGGGCACGTGGAAACTAAGCGAGATAGAGGGGTCTTATAAGAACGTTTTTTATAGAGAATTTCGAGAGCTACAAAAAAGGTATCTTTGAAAATCGCTCTATCTCGCTTAGTTTCCGAGATTTTCACGAAAAATTCGGGGGTTTTCGGATTTTTTGAAGTTTCACGTTTTTCAAGGGTTCAAAAAAATGAAAAATTATGCTTAAAAAAAGACGCACCTCTTTTTCTTTGGCCTGAAGCTCCTGCTCCAAGTTACTGTTTGGTGTTCTCCTTGGATTATTATGCTCATGACTTGATTCTGTGCTCTGTGTATTGTGAGACGTTTGATGATGTCCCTCAGTCTTAGAATTGCCCTCAGTCGCTGCTGCAGCGAGCTGCTCCTTCAACGTACTAACTTCTTTTTCTGCTAGTGTTGCCCTCTGCAAAAAAAAAAAAGGAGAATGAAAATTTTTTACCAGTTTAGAAATGTGTGTATACACCAGTTATAAATTGTGTCATCAATATTTTTTTTTTTCTCTTTTCTTTTAGCCATTTAAATCAACGGGTAAATAGAGATTAACGCCTTTAACTTTATGCCCCGGAATGAATTTACGATTAATGCGGCGCCAATAGTCTACAATTGCGAATCCAAAATAGCCCCTTCCTTCGTCACCTCAACTGCACCACTTTTCTCCCCTTTCCATCCCTCCTTTCCTTTTTTTTTTTTTATCAAATTCATTTCATAATTTCACGCGGCAAATTCCACCGCAAAATTTCGAGTTAAATTATATTCACTAGCGAACAGTCACACACACACACACACATAAAACGTAAAATCAATCATAATGTTTGAGAGAAAGAGAGAGAAAGAGAGAGGGAAATGGTTAAGAGGTTTAAAACGAAAATAGAATTAGGGAAGAGAAGTATACGTATGAGATTAAAGTAGGGTTTTTCGGGTAGAAAACATGGTAACTATAACTTCAAACGTGAATTTAATTAATTCATTTGAAATATTGTATTATTTTAAGGATAAAAAAGAAGAGAAAAACAGAATTAATTATAATCAGATAAAAATCAAATTAAAATACTGGATTATTCACCTTTTTTTTTTCCTTTCTTTTGAATTCAAAATAAGTACAAAATGAAACTTTTCGTTGAGAATAATTATTGGACGAGGTCAGGCTTTTCTCTTCGAAATAAATATAGTTTATCGGATAATTGTCATCAGTCATTGATATTTGAATTCAATTAGTCCCTACCTCTTCTCTAACTAGAAGTGAAAAAATATTTATTTTTGTCACTTTATATCGGGAAAAAGAGATTTTCTCAATAGGGAAAAAGGTGAAAAAAATCAAATTATCAGAGGATAAAACACAGTAAAAATTCGTTTAAAAAAAAAAAGGAAGAAAAAAAAATCAAGAGACCGATTGATGATTGACTGCTACAACCTGTGTACCACGTGTGTATGTGTGTCTATAGTTATCGAAATAAATTTCATGAATTATAAAAAAGACCATCCACATTGTGTGCCTCTTATACCCCAGCAAAAAAGCCTCGCGACTATTCAAGAAACTGAGGAAAAAAAGGAATCTCAATTGAAAAAAAAAAAAAAAAACAGAATAAGAGAAATGACGCTGATGTATTGCCACGTATGGACTAGTATAGGCTATAAGTAATGTAATGTAATGACCCATTGTTTTCCGCAAAAAAAGCCTTGACGATGTTATCGATAATTACGGAATAATACGGGAAGCGTAAATAGCGTATTTTAGAGACTGTAATACGCAGCAATTCCAATTGCGGAGACGGATGCGTATCAATAGTGACAGGCTCACATCCTGTGAGTGAATGAGAAGAGAGAGAGAGGGGTATCAATGAAGTCACGAAAAAAAAAAAAAAATTGAATGAATTGTGTTTGTCTCTGTTTGCGAATGAATTTTATTAAATTTTTTTTTTTGTAAAAAAAAATTAAATAAAAGAATCGACGATTTAATTAATTGAAGCTGTTTTAATAGTCAAAATTTCACAAAAAAAAAAAAAATTAATAATTATTATTTTAATTGACTCCAGATGTCAATTAATGAGTTCAACATATGCAGAACATATATATGTATATAGATCTGGGTTGTACGATTGGAATAACGGTGGAAATTGTAGAGGGTTTTGGAAGAGAGAGAGAGAGAGAGAAGGCTCTCGCATGTGTTCGTCATTACCAGTTGGGACGATGCTAACGTCTATCGTCACTACCACGTGGTGCATCTAAAATTTACCACGTGATGTGCATACAGAGAATAATTGAAAATTTTTCTCCCCCCATTATTTTATTGCCCTGTAATTCATGAAATTCATCAGTTTCTCGTTAATCAGGGACATTTAAATTTGACGAGAAAGAAGTAGGGGAGGAGAGGGGGAGGAGAGGGGAATGAGAAAATGTCGAATCTAAGAAATACATCAGATCAGATTAGAGTCTTTTCTCTCATTTATTACAAAAAAAGAGGAAAAATCCGAGAAATGAGGAGAGAAAGAAAGAAAAAAAAAAAGGAATTGAGAACGATAGCTTTCCGTGACGCTAGACATTAGCCTCCTTGTTTCAGAGGTCGAGTCGATCATTACTCGGTGCTGGCTCTGCTTTTTGGTGCAACTGCAGCTGCGATACTGATGATCGAATCGTAACTGTCAAAAAGTTTCGCCAAATTACTTTGTTCATTTGATTTTTTCCTTTTTTTAGGGTGAAGAAAATAATTGGGAGAGGGGAGGGGGGGGGGGGTGAGAAGGGGAAAGGCAACTGCCGCGGTTTTGTGCACTTATTGAGGAGGAATTTTTATATGCGAAAAAAAAAAAGAAGAAGAGAAACGCAAGTGATTCCTGCGGTGTGATATGACGAAGGGTTGGGAGATGGAGCTCTAAAGCTTGGATCAGTCGGATACGACTACGAGGCTATTATGTATTTTTTTCTTCCTTTGCACATTGTAGAGGGGGGATGGGGAAGGGGATGGATGGTGCGATATTTCAAATTTTCTCATTACACAAGCGAGGTGCGAATGATCTTCCCCTCCTCCTCCTCCCCCTCTTCTAGACGCCTCGTTTTCTCTCCATGGCCATCCCTCTTCCCCCCCCCCCCCCCCCCCTGTACATGAGGACTTGTACATGTATATGTAGAGTCATCTATACAGTAACGCAGCACCACCCCCCCCCCCCTTTCCCTCTTCTTCTCCTCACCCCCCCCCCTCTTTTCTCACTCCCTCAATCACCACCCCCTGGACGCCCTTCTTCAATCTCCAGTACAACAGGAATTCAACCCCTCTTGTATTCATTATTAAGATATCGAGCGAGATAGAGAGATCTAAAACACCAGTGGGTGAATAAAGTATAAATATGAGAAAAGATAAATGATAAAAGATTTTTCGATATAAGGTTGTTACGTTAGAATTAATATTGTAATTTATGAGGTTTTTTTGGGATTTTATAATAAGAGAAGAAAATTCGAGATTTGGGTGAAGTTTGATGGGCGATATTGAAATCCTGTCACGCCTGAATTTCATTGGTTGACTGGAAATCCACGAGTTTCGCGGGATATTCAGAAAAACAGAATATTGTGGGTGGATTATGGATGTCTGTTAGAAAGAACAATTTTGCATGAGTTTTGAATGATACGTAATTTGATTTTTTAGGTGGAGTTTCTATTAAATACTTCGTTATAATAATACCGATTTTGAAATAGAGAAAAATCATTTTTGATTATCCATGAGATTTTCATGAGAAATGAGAAAAAAATTCACGTGTAATCACGACAATATGTTACATTTCTTCCCATTAACAAAAACAACCATTAACGATTTGAAAAGAAAAATTTCTTTTTTTATTTTGAAAATATAAAAGGATCTCGGAAACTAAGCGAGATAGCCCAATTTTACAGGAATCCTTTTTTGTATAGAATTTCAAGAGCTACAAAAAAGGTCTCTACAAAAATTTCCCTATCTCGCTTAGTTTCCGAGTGCCCTTCAAAAAAAGAAGACAAGAGCAAAAAAACTCCTATTTTGGATCCAAACCCTTCTAATTTTGATCCAACGATATATTTTCCATGGAGCTTATGGAACCCAGCTTGATAAAGAGGGGTTGAATGCATCACTGGCGATATTTAAAGAATGTCAATAAATCGAGAGAAGGGGGAGGGGGGGGGGGAGAGAGAAGAGAAAAGGGTTTTTTCTGCGGAGACAAGTCAGTGAACGACAATGCCTCGGGCAATCCACTCTCGATCCTGCAAAAGAGGCATTGGCTAAAAAATGAAGACACCAAAAGCTTCTTTGATGTTCTACTCTGTCTTAATGAAAAATTAAAGCCCCTCCTTAAACATCATTAGACACAAGCACCTCTTTCAACTTTTCTCATTCACCATTCGACTTCTTCCTCTCTTTGTCATTATTTTGTATGTTATTTCACGATTTTTCTCATCCCATTTGAATGACTCCATATTAAATTCTCCAGATTGTCATTTTTTTAAATTTCATGGGACATTCTTATATTTTTTCAACAAACTGAATATTGCATCACTGACAGATAGATGACGATGACAGAATTCAGATGAGAGTTTCATCGAGAGTATGTAACAATGGTTTAGTAAAATATCAAAATTGATAATACGACTCTTCAACAGACAACAATGGAAGAATTCGATGTATGCCACACGGTTGGTTGAATTGCCCGAGGTGATGGTGACTTTGGTTGGATGCATATACTCTATATATATCAACCAAAAAAAAAAAAAGGAGAATGAAAAAAAAAAGGAACTAATGAAAGAAAAGAATTGAAATGTATTGTTACAAATTCGAATGGAATCGGCCAACGATTCCGCAACGATTGACAGTATAGAGTTATAAACTCTGTATTCAAGCTCACCAGTTTTCCAATTTCTGCCTATGGTCAATCTCTCTCTCTCTCTCTCTTCATGTTCAATGAAATTACTGTTTTGTCATTTCAATTATATCCAGTTGAGTAAATAACAATGCTTCTCAATCGTCCAAAAGTCAATAATCTTCATAATCAATCTGTTGTTGTGGCACAATTGACTCGTGTTATTGCTTCTAAAAGTCAATCCTGTTCCCCGAAAATTAAACACAGCTAAATTTTCATTTTCAATCAGAGAGCTAATCAAAGGGCAAGCTAATAAGTTTAATTGTGTTTTAAAAAGATGCTTAATTGAGAACAAGGAAAAAAATGATGAATTTTTTTTAGGGATATTAAAAATTGAAAGTGATTCCTATGGAAAACCTTCAATTCAACATACATATATACATACACACAAACGTAAAAGCGGGGGTTATATTTTTATGGATACGCCGCAGGGTTCTAATGGCACGAAAAAAAAAAATAAAAAAAAAAAAAGAAATGAAAAGAAAACGAATAGAAAGCAGGGATTTGGTATAGGCGTCATTGTTTCCATCCCCCCTCCCCTTTTCCGCAACTGGCATTTCGCACTCCATCTTCTTGCTACCAGGAACAAGAGAGAGAGAGAGAGAGAGAAAGAGGATGAGGCAAGTCTCTTCTCCCCTTGTGACCGCAGTGTGTTCGAACACTGGCGCATCGATGGCGAAAAAATAATAATAAAAAAAAAATGTACCCCCTTACAGCTCGTCGCTAGGTTTCGCCATTCGTGGGAGCACTTTTTCATCTCTCGCCTTCCTCTCACACCGCATTCTTTCACACATAGATTACAATATTACCCAAACTGGATGGTATGAGAGGTGAACCCACTCTCTTTCTAACGTACGTAAAAATTCTGGTGTATACAGAGAGTTGGGTTTTTTTTTTTTTGCTTCTTTTTCGGTGGCTTGCGCGCACCAGAGAGACACATTCGCGCTCTTTGTACTGGAGTGAGTTTGGATGCTATAAGCAAATATGATGGCAGCTAAACTGATATATGTATGTATATTTCGTACACTTCTGATCGTAACATAAATTTTAATGATAGCTTTGATGAAAATATAAGAATGTTGGGATATTTATGGGGAGGTGTCTGTTTTAAGGATGAGGGGATATTAATCGATTCATTGAGTTTTTCGATTTTTTTTTAATAATCGATTTTTTTAGATCGATTTTTTTTCAACGATTTATCGAAATGTTCGATATTTTTCACTCAACAGCGCTGACATTTTTGAATCTCAAAAAATCTGTCAAATGAACAATATCGATTGATTATCAATCAATACACTAATTTCATACTTTATCATACATGAAATTCGAATTATTTACGAGAAAAAAAACAATAATGTTCTAATAATAATTAAAAAAAAAAATAAAATGAAACATTTATTTTTTTTTCTTGCTATGAATCGATGAAAAAACATCGATTATTTAAAAATCGATTATTTTTTCAAGCATCGAACATTCCTAAGTCTTCCCTTTGAATTTTCCAACTCTACAAGAGGACTTGAGGTAAAAAGTTTAGAAATCGTTTTGTTGAGAATTCTTGAGGCAAAAGTGGTTCTTCTGAAGTGTTTCAAGTACAGTTTTTTTTTTTTTTTTCAAGTGGATCTTGATAATTATATTGTCTTAGAAACAAAGGGGCATAAGTGCGGACGATATTTATTTACATTCTAATTAATTTCTGGCAAAGAAAGAGGGTCGAATTTTTTTTTTCCTGCAAATACCCCAAAATCCATCTCCCTCGTTCTTCCTTACTGCTCTCCCGACACAAATGAAATCGAAAAAGGGGTGAAAAGAGACGTAGGGTTAGAGAGTAAAAAAGGGGGCGGAGAATATAGCCCAACTTTGAAAATATCCTGCACTTTTGACGCTTCCCACTGAAAATCCTTTGATTCCCATCATTTCACGAATAGAAGGTATATTATAGAAAGTCCTCGATATAGGCCTCTTCCTCTCTCTCTCTCTTTTGCTTCTTCTCATTCTCCTTTTCTGACCCCTTTCAATGCGGGGTGGAACCGGCTGCTGATTGGTACGATAAAAGAATGAGAGAGAGAGAAAGAGAGAAAAGGGGAAAGAGAAGAGGTAAAACACTAATTAGTTATCAAAGGCCCGAAGAAGGGTTTGGTGACAAAATAGTAGGAGTCCCTTTCTCCTAAACTACTACCCCTAAACCAAACCCAGTTCTCTCCTTTATCCACCCCCCCCCTCTTCTCCACCCCCTTTCCGATATTCCAATGGCTCCATCTCAAACTGACGGTTACAAGCCAGTGTTTCAGTGGCATCTATTCTCTCCCTCCTTTCTTCTCTCTCCCACTCTCTTTCTCTCTCTCTCTTCTTTAACGAAAACGACTGAACGGTGTCTTAATACTCTTGGGAGTGGCACTGTATTGATTTTAGAATCATTAATTCTACGTCTAATCAGAGGAGAGCCCGCGTGATACTTGGAACGTGAAATGGTGGTGGGTTTTGAATATATATATATATATATATATATGTGTAGAAAAGGGGGCTGTTGTGTCTTCTCTGGATGGAGTGGAAAATCAGGGAGATCCATTGGTAACCGCATGTCGTTGACTACAACGAAATCACCTTACTTGGTAGAATGTGCGGGCGTGCATTCCAATGGACGTCTTCAATACCGAGATTTTAGATGAATTTGGTAAATTCAATAATTTGAGTAATTTCATTTTTCTTATATTAAAGGGATCTCGTTAATGAGTAGAGTTACGAGGAAATGTGAAGAGACCTTTTTTGTGGGGAATTTTGAGAGCTACAAAAAAGGTCTCTTGACATTTCTTCGTAAACCCACTCATTTCGGAGATCCTTCTGAAGTAATGAATATTTTTGAGATGATTAATCTGAAAAATGAATTTTTGTTTGTACAGTGACTACGTGAGAATGGGAATAATTCGATATCACCGAATGATTTATTCGGTAATTTTTTTATTTCTCGTTGAAAAGTTTTTTTTTTCAAAAAAATCCTTAATTACCGTTTTTTTTTCTTCTCTTTATCATTTGATTATTTCGTCAGACATGAATTACGATTACAATTTTTTTTTTTTATTATTTGAATCGCAATACATAGTGATTGTTTCCATAAATCATGTGCCCTTAATATCAGTGTAAATAAAATTTTAATGACGTAGTTATATGTATGAGAATTGAAGAGAAGACTGGGAAGAAAACCGATATGAAACAAAAAGTTTTCATAATTTATCCTAATTACATTTGATTATCACCATGTGTTGGGCAATTAAGTGAATGAATTTTTATCCACATGAATTTGATATATTATTAATAATAGTAAGAAAAATTGGCTTTTATTAATTAAATTCTTTTCATGCATGAAAATTCACATGATTCACTCGGCAAATTATGTACACACTGATTTTAAATTGTAGAAATTTGTAATTATAATTTTTTTTTTCTATAAATAATAGTTTTCATATTATTATATATAGATATATATTCAATGGAAATTTTTTAATAAATGTATATATATATGTGTGCGTGAGCATCCGGCAATACTGCTACGCGTGCACGATTTTGCTGATTCTGGAAGAGAGCACAGTGGCTATACATTTAAGAGCTGTGGCCAAGTTTAATAGTGGAAAATTGGCAATTTTCTCAATATAATGAAAATTTCCAACGTGGTTAATTCAATTCCCTTAATATTCCACGTATGAATACAGTATCGAGAGGATTTCAAAATATGCAGATTCACAGCAATGAACAGAGAATTAAGGATTATTTTTGCATTAAAATACGAACGTTCTAGAAAAGAGAAAAAAAATCGGATTTTTTTCTTCTTTTTCTTTTTTTAATCAGTTACTCCTCTGTACTGGAGCTGAAATGAGATAATGAAAATATTCTGATGCGCACATTTATAAATTACAACGTATTTACAACGAAATTAATGATGAGGATAGAGACTACCTTAAACTGGGCTGACGAACAGAATGATTTACGATATTCTCGATAACGATTCACACGGATACAAAGTGTTGGGAGAGATTGGATATATATACACATTATCCAAATGTACAAATGGAAAAAAATTCAATAACAATTGTGGCGTCAGATGAGGTAAATCAGGTCTTCGGTTTTGTTAGTCAAGATTTTTTGGAGTTGTGGAAAAATATCTTAGAGGCTGAAGGAGATAGACAAATTTTTGT
This sequence comes from Aleiodes leptofemur, assembly GCA_963942555.1. Classification (NCBI taxonomy): domain Eukaryota; kingdom Metazoa; phylum Arthropoda; class Insecta; order Hymenoptera; family Braconidae; genus Aleiodes; species Aleiodes leptofemur. The sequence continues at coordinate 14,726,695 of OZ012612.1, forward strand.
AGAGGCTTTTTTTGTAGGGAATTTCGAGAGCTACAAAAAAGATCTCTACAGAAATTTCGCTATCTCGCTTAATTTCCGAGATCCTATATGAATAAGATAGACTTTTTTTTTTTTATAAATGGATTCTATTTTATCTCTACTTTTTTTGGAATTTTCTCAAATTCAACTCCCAATACCTTCTTCAGCTTCATGTTTTCTTAAAAATTAGTTGCATTTCGCTATTTGAGATTTTCCAGAATTTTCAAAATTATTTCCGATTTTTTTTTGAAAATTATTTTCGATTTTTAAAAAAAAATTTCGCAAATTTAATTTCGGCAGTTTTTTTTTGCCAAATATTCCCTCAAAAATGAGTTAAATTTTTCCATTTAAAATTTTCCAGAATTTCCAAAATTATTTTGAAAATTATTACTATAACGACATTTTTTAAATTCTCATTTCCTTCTAAAAAAAATTGGATATTACAAAAATTCCTTTATTTTCTAAATTCCCTCAAAATCCCCAAAAAATCAATGTTCCCAAAACCTTTTTATTCCCCAAATTAATTGATTCCCAATAAAACAAAGGAAGCATTTAATTCTCCTCCAAAAGCTACTTCCTTATCACTTGCCCAAATCACTGAGTCAGCGTGTGTGTGTGTGTTTGATTTTATTGCCAGAAGTTTTCAGAGGCCAAGAAAAAAAAGCCATCGAGAGAATTACTAGATACACGAGTACACGAGCTGATCAGGATGAGATCAAAAACGATTTGGCCGATATAGACAACACAAGCGTGGATCTGTGAAGCCATATATATAATACAGTGTACATATATACATACACATTTGGACTATCCATACAAATTTGTAATTACGTCTCTGTACTAAGAGAATAAAAAACGGGGAATAAAATTCAGCAGATAAGAGAAGTGTGCATATATATATGCATATATATATATATACCATACAAGCGTCCGAAGTGCCTCGAAGCCGTTTGCGGCGAAGCCACCCCGCGTGACACAGAATCCCAAGTGTGGGGGTTGTATTAAAAAAAAAAAAGAGGGAGTATAAAAAAAAAAGAAGCACAGCCATAAACGAGGGGGTAGGTACTATATATCGATTTTATCCGTGTTTTAAATTATTACCCGCTCATTGTGCCGCGGTATTCGCCTATGTGTTCAGTGTTATGGGGTACACCGGCCTTTTTCTGCATATATCGGTCTTCTCTTTGCGGAGAAGGGTTGGCCTTTCTCCCCCTCTTCCACCCCCTTCCCTTTGCGAGTATGGACGATGAGGAGGAGAATGCTGGGTCAATGCTGCGGGGAAATATTAGGATGGACCACGAAGTGGGGAATGAGAAGCAGGCACTGAATCCGGACGGTTTTTGTTTCAAATGTCCGGAGAAAAGGAGAATAAAAGAAATACAGGGAGAGAAAGAGAGGAAGCTTGGCACAGCCAGACGAAACGATTGTTTTCACTTGCACTGTTATTTTTTTTTTTCTTCTTTTTTTTTTTTTTTATGTTTTTTGAGAAAAGAGTTTTTAACAATATGGGTTATTCTGGTAATGTCAAGTTGTCAGGAACATTGTTTGAGAATTGAGGACGATGAGGATGATGAATTTATTTGAAAATTAAGGAGGGGGGGGGGATCGACGAATTCATGAGTTTTGGTGCAGAGATGGAGATTGAGGGAAAGAGATGCTTTTGAGAGTCTCAGCGCCTTTTTTTAGGGGATTTTTGGAGAGTTTTCACTAGTGAATCATTATAGGGAAAAGTGGAGGAAAATGGAGATTATGATGAAGTGACTTGAGATAAATTTTTTTGATGATTTCATTGAAAAGCTGGGGACATTTGGAGCGGAAAACATGTGTCAAAATTTATTTTTTTGAAATTTTCGGGCAAATTTATTTTTTTTAGGCAAGTTTTCCATTTTTGAGACAATTCATGGGGAGATAATTTGCCATCATATTATGGGCTTTCTAGAAAAAAATGATTGATTTTTGAGAAATTCATAGATTATTTTGTGGAAATCAATTTTACCCCCTAAATACCTTGGAAATGCACAATTTTTGTGTTTTTTTCAAAAAAAACCCATACAATCATGGAAAATGATCTCTCGTTTCAATTAAGACCAGTCCCAAGTCGTTACAACCAATAGAACCGGAGATATCCTCGAAAAAACTGAATTTTTCAATTTTCAAAAAAAAACTAGTTTTCTCTTAAAAAAAATAAAAAATTTCCACGAAAAAATCACAAATAAATTGTAACATATGTTTTCCAGTAGAATTTTCCTCAGTTTTCCAATGAAAACATCAAAAAAATATTTATTTCAAATAATTCCATCGATTTCCCTCCATTTCCCTAAAATAAAAAATTTTAAAAATCCAATAAAACTTATCAATATTTTTTTTTCATCGATTATTCTAAAAATTCGTCTGAACGAAAGGATTTTGAAAGCACCGAATGGAGCCCAACATCGTTGGCGTTGATGGCATCAGAGTCTCCCCTTTCTCTGGATTTTCTTTCAAAATCAAAGGGTTGTTCGCGTCAGCTTCCACCAGCAAGTGAAGGAAAAGGTTTTTGAAAGAGGGCAAAAACGAAATTCTGTCCCCCCCCCCCCCCTCCGACTCGGTTAATTATCTTTATCAATCATTAGACATCTATCCGTCAAAGGGAGGGTGATTTTATCGTTTAAATTTTCCCAGAAACTCCCTCGAGTAGCTATTTAAATTCAAATTCTTTGCAGAAAACAGTGTAAAACTCAGTGAATTTTCACAAACTTTGTGCTTCAATTGCCTCAATAGTATTGAAAAACCGAAGAGAATTCGAAGCGAGAGATTCCAAGAGTTCCCTTTTTCTTTTAATTATTATTAAATAACTGAGCCTATGCCACGTATTCATCTGTTTTCTATGGGCTAATTAAAATATACCCATAAATGACTAAATAGATCAGCAAAAAAAATCTTACGCACCAGAGAAGCTGAATTAAAAAATTTGCAACGAGCACGAATGCCATTGCACGATGCGGAATGAAGTATCAACAAAGTTTTTGATGGATTAAACTTGTCAGATATTTCATTTGGAATGAATTTCTTTAAAAAAGATTTTCTGTATAATGATACACACACATACAAAATGAGTGTTAAAGTCCTGTATAAATGTAATGTGCAGGAGTCCTTTACTTAGCTAATTAGTGCCCTCCTCCTCTTTCTCTCTCTCTCTCTCTTTAGTAGAAATTTCTCTTTGGTTTGCCATCTCGTCAAGGCATTAGTTAATCAAACCGTTAAAATTCACAAAACTCCGGCAAATTTCAATGGATATCATATCATTTCTTGTTATCTCAGTTTCTGTTTAAATGCAAATATTATTTTGGAGACACATTAACGAAAATTATCAATGCATTAATTTTAATTAATAGACATGGAAATTATTTTCTATTTAATTTATTTATATATATATATATCAATTAAAAATATATAGGGGAGAGTGGGGCAAAATGGACCCTCATGGTAACATGATTAAGGAATTTTTTTCAGAATAAAGGACTTGACGAAAAAATCTGAAAAAATTTGAGAAAATCCTCCAACATGTCTATATTGTTTGTAAATTTTTTCAGATTTTTTGAAGCAACCGCTGCTTTTTAAAAAAATCTCGAGTCATCTCATCTTCTAGGTCTATTTTGCCCCACTCTCCCCTATATAAAAATAATAGAAATATATATATATATCTATATATGAATATATATTATATCTATATATATATATATACAATGTATATATATGTCTCTGGACGTGGTTTTGAAATTGTAAAAGAGGCAAAAAGGGGGGGGGGGGGATACGTGCACTTTCTGTCTCTTTTTCTCTTTTTCGTCGTTGGTTTTTGCACCCGGAGACGAATTGGCGCATCGTACTGAATATTTTCTGGAGAATAAAGGAAACGACAGGGATGAAGGAATGAGAGAAGAGAAAAGGAGGGGAGGGGGTTGAAAAGGGGTTAACGCAAAGGTCCAGGATAATTACCCACATGGCCTGGCAATACGTATTTCACTTTGATCAAGTCTGTGTTTTTCTTCGTTCGCTTATCAAACCCCGGGTAACTCCTCCTCTTGTCCTCTTTTCATCCCTCCTTTTTTTTTTTAAACTCTACTTTCAGGCATTTCATTCCTACGAGTTTTCCGCTGTCTCACGTTCCTTTTTCCACCTCAACCCTTACATCATTGCATATATGTATATATGTATATAGATATATATACGGGCAGAGAGAGCGCCTTTTGCGCTTTCAATTCTGGGGACATTTTAATTATTTTAATCCGAAACCCCAGAGAACGTCTAATTTTCCTTTCTTGTCTTCCAGTAAATGTCTACATGTACATATAGACATACGAGATAAAGAGATAATGTTACAGTTTGTACTTAAATGGAATTAAGGGAATGAAATAACTTTTTTTCTAATCATTTTTAATTTATACTTAGGAAAATAAGCGAGATAACGCGATTTTCAAAGAAATTTTTTTTGTGGAGAATTTTGAGCTACAAAAAAGGGATTTTTTTTAGAAATTTTGAAAAAAAATGGTGGAAAAAAATTGAGTCATTTTTAAAAAAACATATAAGCAAAAAAAAAGTTGCACAAATTTAATTTGAAAAACAATTCGCGAAAAAAATCGAAATAATTTTAAAAAATTTGAAAAACTGAAGAAAATTAACAGAAAAAAAATCCTAAATAATTTCGAAAATTCTAAAAAATTCAAGCAAATTTCGATAATAATTCCAAAAATTCTTGGATAATTCAAAATAAAAAAAACACCAAATTTTTTATTTACATTCGCAAAATCGTAAATAATTCAGTAAAATTTACTATTAAAAAAATCAAAGAAATCCTCTTATTTTTAACCCTCGAATTATCATTCATTGGCAGCTCTCACTGGCTCTCACTGTATCGAGTACATTCTATCTGTCTGAAGAATCGAGCATGTATCCCCCCCCCCCCTCTCTGCACAGTGTTTCCACCCATCGAAAGAGTGAAAAACAGAAAGTAGAGACGAATGTATAACCACTCAATACCGATATCCGACACAAACCTCCTCGACTTTAGTATTCCACCTCTTGATCCCCCTCCCCCCCCCCTCTCTTGAGGCACCACCGCATGTACGACCCCCATTTGCAACCATACGAAGTAAAGACAGGTGCATTGGATGCCTCCTCCTCGATTGAGGTGAAAGAAAATTCGTTAACGATCTCCAGTTCACTCTCCACCCCCCCCCTCCCCCTTATTTCATTCTCTCTTCTTTCATCCGATGACTACCCAACCACCTTTTATATCCCCTATCGATTATTCAACGAGCGCATGGGATGTAATTTAATCAGAGGCTCGATACTCTTCTTCTCTCTTTCGACTCCGAGGCTCGTTACCCCTTCAGTATATGCATGAGAATAGTAGGAGGAAAATCATAATAAAAAAAAAAAGAAATAAACACAGTAGAATACACAAGAAGTGTTCACAAAACGAGAGAATGATAAAGAAAATTGTATACTTTTAATAGTACTGTAATAATTTTATTTTATCATTTTCTTTTATGGTTTTATTTATTTTTTATTAATTATTTTCTTTATTCCTTTCAATTCTTTATTAATGCACGTGATGAATTTGTAGGTAAATTTTTATCGACATTAATGCCAAAGGGCTTTTTATAACGCATATACACATACATATATACACAGATGATTTACGTCTGTGTTTGAAGGATGTCGAGAAGAGTGAATGGTTATATTATTGTTCTCAAACTTTTGTACATCACCTCTCTTTCTCCTCTTTTCTATTAATTATCGAGTATCCAATTTAATGAAAAGCTCCAATAATTCTCGGGCTTTTCTCTTCATCCCTCCCGGACAGCAAATAAAACGAAGCACAGAGGGAGAGAAGAGTAAAGGTGGAATAAAAGCGCGAAGAAAAAAGGAGAAAAAATGAGGAATAATAAAAATTAAAAAAGACAAAAAAAAAAAAAAAAGGATTGGAACTCTCAGCGGCAAATGAGAGTTCTTTCAGAAGTGTGGGAATTATTCTAAACGAGCCTAAATACCTCTGTCACCTCTTTTTATTTTTCTCTCTCTCTCTCTTTCTTTTTCGTTCGCACGCGAAAACCGTTGAGGACAGCTAGTTATAACCTCATCATTTTTATTTGATTTTTTTCTCCAACAAATTGACGGAGTCGGGGGAATTCAATAAACAATAGTTTTTTTTGGAAACTTTTTTTTTTTTTTTTTTTTTTTTTTAAAACCATTTTCATTATTATTATTTAATAAAGAGGAGAAGAGAGACCCGATAGCGCAGAGAGACCCCCATAGAAGTGTCATTCAAGTAGTTGGCATGTACCCATCGAGGGGGGTTGCATCGAATAATGCTATTCAAAGTTCATTGTTCTAATTTGCGCATACGATTAACACCGTACCATCCGGTCTTGCTCGTTCATTCTTTCTCTCTCTTTTTCTCTTTTTTGTCTCTTTCTCTCTCATTGACGCGTATTAATGCTCAGGTACGAGGCATTAATTCGTGAGATTGGGATATTACCCTTACTGGTGAATACCGTTTATGCGAAGACGTGTAAACCTCGACGATCACCATTGGGTGTCTCACTTTGTGATCCAAATCACCCGCCAACTCCTACACGAAAAGGGGGGGGGGGGAGAACGGTCGCCAGTACAAAGCGCGTCAACCCGGATACAATGAGCGCCATCTGACGCTCAATTAACGAGTTAATGCGGTAGTTGATAATTAAACAAATACGTGGGGAGCTGTTTTTTATCTTGATTATTAAAAGAGTAAATTAAAAAATTATGAAAATCAATTTATTTTAGAATTATATTATTTTTTTTTTGAGACAGAGAAAAATTGGGAAAAATGGACCTGTTGGAGGAAGTGATCTGGGATTTTTTTGAGGGTCAAGGGCTGCAAGGAAAATTTTGAAAAAGTTCAACAATTATGAGGACGTTTTCGACCATCTTCTTGAATTTTTTCAGAATTGTTAAAGAACTCCTTCACTCTGATAAAAATTCCTGAATTATCACAATTTTTTGGAAATTTTTTTAAAATTAATAAATTTAAATTTTTTGAGGAATTTATTTATTTGTGGTTTTGATTTTGAAAAAATGCGCATTGTCCTGTGATTATGCATACCATATTCACGCAACGGAAACGGATGCGTGAAACAAAAATATATGCGCACGCCCGTTGTTAATGAGTGGAATACGCCAAAAAGCGTGGATATTTAAGAGATTTTTTTTTTCTTCGTTTTTTTAATTCTTCGTTAAACTGAGGTTCAATCTTCCATTCATTCATGGTATTATATATATATATATATATATATATTTTTTTTTCCCTCGATTCAAGCATCGCGAGCACACACCAGAGTGAATGGGGTATGAAAGGGTCTGGAGTTTCATGATTGTTTTATTGATTTTTTATATGTGTGCCAAGATTATTGTTTTTCGAATGGAGCGACAAGTCAGAGTGACAGGGAAAGGGGGGGGGGGGGGGGGGAGGGATAATTATATTACGAGGACAGTGACACGGCATGTGCCTATTCATTGCCAGTATATAAAACTTGTAAGCATGCAATGGGTAGTTAGATATTGTGTGAATATTATATTGCCTCGAATGGAAATTTTTACGAAATTTTTGAAATTCGAGACAAATATCGTAGTCCCATTGTTTTAAACTCCTTTTTTTTTTCTCTCATTATATATATATTTTTTTTTCTTCTCCATTATACCTTCAATTCTTCTGCTGCTGCAAAGTCCATTGTACGATGTGTGTTTTGTCTCTCTAAAAATAGAGATTTTTTATTTATCCTGACTCTTCGTAAAAATCCACTATTCAATTACGTAAATCAATGGATTAATAAATCAGATAATGTAATTTATAATTTTATTATTCAGCAAAAAAAAAAAAAAAAAATTCTAATTATAGAAATTTTTTAATTTAATCCATGAATCCATGTATTTTTAGAAGAAAACAAAAAAGTATTAATTTCATTTAGATTTCTTCATTTTTGGAGCACAAAACACAGTTATAATATTCACATGAGCCACAATTTTTTTTTTTTTTTATCAAATTCGATAATTTGTGCTATCGAAAAATTAACAAGGATTCTTGAAACATTTAAACACGAGATTGTATTTGTTTTTCGAGTCGCGACCGGATGCTACGTATCGAAAATACAATTTTTTTTAACCGCCTACAGATATAGGCGTAAATCTCATTCAGTCAAACATATATTTCAAACGATTGACTATCATTATTATCATTATTATTATTATTATTTCTTTTATGAATTATCATGTTCTTCGTAATCAATCGTTTGTCATCCCATTCTTCCGGTTTCAAGCGTTATCACTACTTCGATACGACAATACGAAATCACAACAATAAGCAAAGAGGGGGGTTTGGAAATTCAATCATAAAAAAACATTGATTTTAACACGTGTAATCACGTGATTATAATTTTTTAATTCATCCAAATAAATATTAATTTTTTTTTTCATAAAAAAAAAATATTGAATTTATTCTACGAATTTTTCGAATTGCTTGAACAAATATTTTTTCAACTATTCGAAATTCCAGCAGGAATTATTCTTGTTCTACGGGTTAATATCTTAATTTATATGATGAAAAAGAAGAAAAAAAAAATATCGTTTTTTTTCCAATGTACGATGAAGATAATAGAATGTAGGTTTATGACGTATCATTAAAATTTATGATCAGTTTGAATTGAAACAGGTAACACCTAATATCGTTGTTATTACTATTGGGTTAAGTAATGCTTAATCACAAGTATAAAGAGTAAAATTGTTATTTTTTTTTTCTTCTTATTTTCGTTTAAATTTATTTCGATTTTTAGGTAATTGGGGAGATTACGTAGGAATTTAATTGATAATAGCCAAAAAATTGAAAATTTTTCAATTATTTTATATTTAAAAAAAAAATCCTATCAATCTTTTTTTTTAAATTAATTTGAATTGAATAAAAAAAACTGGAGAAATAATTTTGAAAAATTTGAGAATTTTTAAATGAATTAATTTTGATTTTTAATTCAATTTTCGTGACATTAACAAATTAATTTTATAATAAAAATGAAAAAAAATAATCGGACATAGTAAAATCGAAATATTGAGTCGTGTCAGTAGCAGTGTACAACCGTCAACACACGTGTTACAACTGCCCGTTCAGTGTGAAATTCAAATAAAAATAAGAAGAAAATACAGTGAAAGGCAATTCACGAGTGTCAAATTGAAAATAAACCAATTGACGATTGGACGTTTGCATTATTCGTTGAAAAAAAAAAACGCGTCAGTGTGTTTCCGACGCAGTTTGACATTTAATTAAATTCGTTAAAAAATACAAACCCCCCCCCCCCCCCTTTTCCTCATAATTCAATAATAACTCTTAAATTAATAATTCTCAAGAAAATTCTGGCATTGGTTTAATAGCATTCGATGGGTAGCAGACAACCGGAAAGATCGACTCTCACACGAGTAGAGAAAGAGATGAGAAAAAGAGAGAGAAAAGAAATCCATGAGCAGACATCTGTTTGACATCCCTGTTTGTCAAGGCGTGACTCGGCACTTGCGTTACAAAACATTATCTCAATTCTTTTTTTTTTTTTCTTTTCATCCTCTCTCCACTTCTTTATTATTTTTTAACGCGTGCTTCTAGAGAGACTGGGGGTCCACTGAAGAAACATCAGTTTAGACGATCAATCTATGAACTACCGTTTGAGTTTATAGGAAACCAATTACCCGTGTGATTCGAAGACAATTGAGTTACGTATAAGAGGTAAATTTAAAAAAAAAAATAAAATAGTTGCAGATGTCGAAAGAAGATGTATCATTGCCCTGAACCGGAAACTCTAGTGCACTCGAAAATTTTTGGCGAGGGATGGTAAAAAAAAAGAGGAAGTCATTGAAGACAGTTCCTCTGGAGTATATTCGACAAAAAGTCAGAAGCATCTGCTCTTTTTTAATCAGAGAACTCCAACTGATTTTAATCTCAAAAAATAAAAAAATTATCATTTCTTTTGAGATTTCAAAGATTATAGTGACACATGGCTCTGAGAACTGCTTGAAAAAAAAAAAAAGTAAAATAAGTTCTCTGGCACTCGAAGATTGAATTCCCATATACGTTTTTTCTCCTTGAAAATTCCACGCCAGAGTGAAAGAGAAGGAAAAAAAAATTGAAAAAAAAAAATGAAGTACCGAAAGAGCAACTGCAGCTGAGACGTATCGGTTGCACGTGGCATCTTCGAAGAGCAGTCGTCTTTCGATAATTCGTCTAAGCCATTTCCTCTTTCTATTCCACCAACATATTTATATTGCCCTGTATCGCCACGATTTTTCTCATATTATTTTTTTTTTCTCCTCTTCGATTCTCTCTTTACAAGGCTCACCCTCATTCATGAGAAAGTGAGAGAAAAAGAGAAAGAGACTTGTGTTTCTTCTTTTTTTCTTCTTCATTTACAAAAACTTCTCTTTCTTTCCATCTCTCCCTCTTTCCTGTCCGCACCGAGGGAACCTCTCTTGTCGTTACATACCCGTGTGTATCTAAAAATATTTTTATGGCGCCCCCGCTGCGATCCCTTTCGACTTTTCAGTGTTATACTGCTTCTGTTTCCAGAGTTTCACGTGTTCAAAAAAAAAAATCGATTATTTTTTACCGAGTGAAAGAAATATGAGATTCAATTTAAATAAAACTTCCATTAATTAATTAGGGGAGACGAAAAGAAGTATTGGGGATTTTTTTTAAGACTGAAGGGGTCTTCATAAAAATCTGAAAAAATTCAGTAACAATCTCTATATATTGAAGCATGTTCTCAAATTTTTTCAGTTTTTTTCATGAATTCCTTCACTCCAAAAAAAAATCCTAAATCATGTTGGCAAAAAAGGGTCCATTTTGCCCCACTTTAATAGATTGATGCTAATAATAGAATTCAAAATCCTTAATCATTACGAATGATTTCTCACCATCTCCACACAAATCCCCAGGATCATCTACCAGCTGTCCCCCCTCCTCTTAAAAAAAAAAAAAAAAAAAGAAAACCAACAATTCCTCTGTCCTCACTCCGAACAGTGGCACCATCAACACACACACTATACCACCACTACCTCTTTATCCCAGTCAATACATTTCCCCTCTCCTAATTCACAAAGGTGGCACGTACACATTCGGTAAAGCGTATAAAACACTCGACACCGTAAGATAAACGTATCAAGATAACAGAATCAAACATCATTGGTCATGTAGAAGAAACACAGTTTCCCCCCTCCTCCCTATACACATTTTCTGAGTTCATAGTAGAATAATTTCATTTTTTTTACTAAAAAATATGATGAAAATATAAATAATTCCAGTAACAATGAAAATTCCGCATTTGTCCATCATGCAAATGCACACAAAGAAGCACCGCTGGAATCCACGATTCTTTCTTTTTTTCTCTTCATTGCATGTATTTATCTTTCCATATCACGTTTATTCGTCTCACTTATCTCTTCTCCCTTTTTATTTATTATTATTATTATTTACGAAAAAGAACTGGGCTCTCAAGACAGTTTTGTCTTATGGATAGAAGGAAGATATATATATATATATGTCTGTATGTGTTTATATATATGTGTGTGTGTCTTCTGATGAAGGACTCAGTAGTGATGCCAAAGTGGAAGTGAGCGGAGTCCTGGAGTTCGATGCCTCCTGTTTCGATGTTAAAAAGAGCCAAGCAGATAGAGAAGGATACTGTTCTCTCCAAAGCTAAAAGGCACGAGGCAGGGACGGGATATACGCGACTCTCGATGAACCGCCTACTTTTTCCCAAACCACGCCTCTTTATCCACATTCAATACACACACACACACAGAGTAATGTATCATTTTCTGGTACATTATTGTGTGATAGATTAGAGTTTAATGAAAATTAGTGACATATATCGTGTTAAGACTGTTCTGATTGAAACCAATTTTTTTTTTTAACATCGAGACACCACTTCATGATGAACCTTTATTTTCCAAAAAATCCAAAAATTCTTCAGACAAAATTTGTTTGTTCAGAAACGTCACTAAGTCCTCAAATGAACTCTTTATCTTAGGATTACCGAAAAAAAGAAGGAAAAAAAATTAAAAAACACTGGCTGCCTTATCACGTGGCAAAACAGTGATGTCTGAATATCGAAGTTCTTACGTAAAACCAATCAAAATCTCGAATGCTACTTTGTAGATGACAATGTACAATAAGAAATAACGTTCTAAATTACGTATTTCCTGTTCAGACTAGAAGCTGGCCTTTTTTTTTCGAATCCATATCATTCATCATTCAGAAGGAATTGATAATAATAAAAAAAAAGGGTAGGAAAAAAAGACAAAAAGTGAACTTCCGTTTGGGTTTTAGTCTGAGAAAATAAATAAACAAAACGTGAGAATGTTCAACGATTTTTACTACTTCATCTTTTTTTTTTTAACATCAAATCCTACTGTATAAAAATAGTTTCAGGGAGGTTAGGAAGAAATGTTTACACAAGAATGGATGGTGGTGTTTATGTTCAGAAAAGGCAAAAGTGGGCAACTCTACTGGTACCCTTGAAGCTATGATGACCATGGCCATCATAACATATTGCACATCTTCTTGAAGACATTGCTGAAGAAGTGCAAGGCCTGTGGGAGCATTCTGGCCTGTTAACCAAGGCTACACAACCGTATAAAACACGTGCACTAGGTATACTACAGACGCGCGCAACGAGTCCCGTAGTGGGCGCGCGTGGAACGAATTTTCTCTCTTTCTCTTGGATACAAACACTTACACACATACACATACATAAATAGAGCGTCATATGGGTGCATACAAACACACACAGAAGGAGGCTCGTAAACGTTGTACGTAAACACCATCAACCCCTCTTCAACAACAACTTTGAAAAGTAGATGAGATTATTATTTGAATTAATAAACACTCTTTTTGTGAAGACATTTGTTGAGTATTTTGAACATTGAAAACAAAAATTCTTGTGGCAAGAAGATTTTCTTGCAACAAAAACAAATCATCCTTCGCAATTGTTAAGAAATGAAGTGGTGCAAGTAAAGTGCATGAGCACAGCACTTACGCCCCTTTGTTTCTAAGGTGACGATATATATGGAAATTTTCTGGAGCAACTTTCTTGCAACAAAGATTTAGAACTTTTCAATTATTAAGGTAATATATCCAAATTATCTAATATTGACTAATAGTTATGCGATATTTTTGAATGGGATGGTTAGTTATAAGTAAGAATCTTATTTAAGAATATTGCATTACAGCCTAGATCAAACCTACTTATGATGAAGATAATAAGATTTCTTTTTAGTTGAACAAAAGTAGTGAAAAGAACTTCACAGAAAAGTCGAAACGTATAATTCGAATCATTTATCAGAGACCTAGAAGGTTTACCAGTCTTTCAAATAAAGAATTGCAACAAACATTTCACTTCCTGAGTGAAGAAGAAGAGAAAAACGTATTTTTCTGAATTTTTTACAAATTCTAAAAATAAAGTAATGAAAAGGAAACTAAATGAGCTATCACGAGGCAATTGTTTGTATCGTAAATAAGAATATTGTCTTCAAGTTCGAAGCCAAAAGATATATTCACCCATAATGGCGGCGTGCAGTGATGCATATATCCTATTCCGACCTCCGTGCAATAATCACACGTCAGAATGCATCAGGCAAGAGGATTCGAGGCCTCTCCTCTTCTTCTTCTTCTATTCATTTTCCTTCATTTCTTCACTGCCCCACCATTCTGGCTCTTCGGCCATGTCCATCCGCAGATGTTGGCGTCTTCAATCGCCATGAACTTGAAGCAAAGTGAGAATGAGGAAACACACACACATACACACAAACATAGAAGAGTTTGGATAATGACTTGGCCATTTGGTTCTGATCGAATTTTCATGTTTCCCATGAATCTTTTTTACTTCTCTTCTTTCATATCTTGGGTGAAGTGTTTACGTTGTGTTAGATGATGAGGTAATCTCTGCATAATGATATTCTGCTCAAGTGTCGACCTCTGGCAGGTCGAAGGCTAAACATCTGAGAGGGTTAATCCGAGAGCATTAAAGCCTCAAGGTATAAACGTCTTGAGCCATAATCCAAAGTCAATCATCTGATCTTCGATACATAAGCAATCAAAACAGCATCAAAACGATTTTAGATTGATGCAGCAAAAAAAAAGAAAAAGACAATGATGCAATAACATGAAAATGAATTAAAAAACTGTTTGAATACAGTTAGAATTTATACACGCAACTTGTACATCAATATTAGATGAAAATACTTCTCAACGCTCTGATAATGATCCTCGTACTCTCGATCTTTCAAATTGAAAAAATCTTCTCCAGGTGTATAATTGAATATTACACTACAATTCACATTCATGATGAGAAAAAAATAATATGAATGAATACTTCTGGAATTCTGCATGTGTAATTATTCAGCAAATGTGCACGTGGGCTTTTGCTATAATGCTGTAACCTGTCGGATTCCTCAGTCTCACGGATTTTCCCAAAGTATCAATTTAACACCGGTAAAGACCCTTTGGTTTGGGGATTATCAGTTTTACATAGACTTAAATGTCTCTTCTTCTTCTTCTCTCTCTCTCTCTCTCTCTCTCTCTCTCTCTCTCTCTCTCTCTCTCTCTCTCTCTCTCTCTCTATCACGTTCTTCGTACTTCGTGCATCTGCTGTAGATAAACTCCATCAATATTCCCCCATCTAAGAAGCAAGTCTACCCCCCTTGAGTGAAAGCGTTCACGCGTGGTGAAATCTCGTCCCGGGGCGTCCCGGTCACCCTTGCATAAAAGAAGGGAAGTGAAAAATTAAAGGAGAAATAAAAAAATAAAAAAAGAGGAGAATTTTAATGAAAAGAAGCAGTTCACTTGGCCGCTGTCAGGTCCGAATCTCACCACCTCCTTGATCCTTCTCATCCTGTAAAATATCCTCTTTCTCTCTCTAACGTAAATCCAATTAGCAGACGAGACTTTCGAGTACCTTCAAACACTCGATAGAGCTTCCAGTTTCTTCTTGGGTCAAGGACTTCTGATGTCCTGATGGTTTTTGAAGGATCATTGATTATTAGGAGTTTTTTTTTTCAGATGTTCAACTTCCTGCTTTTTGGCATCACTTTGGTCTTCTGCGTGTTACACCAAAAGGTGTACGAAAGGTAGACCACATATGCTCAGATATACATTCACATTTGCATATACTCCTAAATTTTATTCCGAAGGGGTGTTCGTGTGTATGTGTGTGTGTGTATAGGTGTGTATGCGAATATGGCGTAGGTAAACTGTATCTGCATATCGGGTGACGTTTGAAAATTAGGCGTGTACGAAAGTTGTTCCTTTTCTCCCTCCGCCTTTAATTTCAAACGGGCCTTATGCAGAGTTACAAAAAAAGAAAAAAAAAGAGTGTATGCTTTAACGACACAAAGAAGTAACTCCCCAGAAAATGTGGGCCTTTTGATATATTACGACGATGCTTAGCAGCTATTGGGCGAATTCGATTCGAGGGTCCGGTAGCTGTTAATTTATAAGGACTTCTTTTTTTTTCTGGTATTTTTGAAACCGATAGAAAGGGTGTGACTCAAATCTCTCCCCCCCCTAAGGCCACCCCTCTTCTTTCGAGCATGAATCAGTAATAAAATCGAAACGTTCACACGATTAAATATTCACGGAGTTATAAAATGAGAGACAAAAAAATAGGAAGACAATGATGTTTCACCTTTTTTTTTTCGCCTTCTTCTCGATGAGGAATCAGTGAATCGGAGTTTATTCCCTTTTTTTTTTTTCTTCTTTTTCTTTGAACATTCACGTATATATCTCAATCTGCAGAAAATGTTCTCGTTCTCGTCTACTAGGCCTCTGTTCACACCGTTCAAAGTGGTTATATACCATTGCAACCGGAAGTATGGTTGAGAAGTTTCGGTATATTCCTTATCCGAATGAGTGAAAACCCGTCGGCGGTCAGACAAACGTCGCGCCACAATGTACAACCATCGCTCATGTCCCGAAACGGACGGTCCAAGGACACGGACAATCGAAAAGGGTTGTACTATGAAATTCTGTACATCAAATATAACTTGAGTGCCATTGTAGAGTTATTTCTCATTGAGAAATTCAATAATCTAGGAATTTTGGGCAATGAAAGTTGATTTGTTGATCAAATATTAGAGGAACTGAACGTGATACGGAAATTTTTGGAGATCTTCAATTAATTCTAGGATATGGTGGCTTTTTAGGTCTCTGCTGCATAAACCTAAAATGCAGGAGAGACCTAAAAGGCCACCATATCATACACAGAGGAAAATGATTTCTTGATTTAAGAATGTGCAGTCACTTGATTTAAGAATGTGCAGGTCACTTAAATTAAGTGGCTTTTCTCACTTAAATCAAGTGATTTTTTCTTTCTTAATTTAAGAAAGTAAAAGTCACTTAAATCAAGCGCGTTTTCTCACTTAAATCAAGTGACTCTTTTCACTTAAATCAAGTAACTTTTTCTTTCTTAATTTAAGAAAGTGAAAGTCACTTAAATTAAGTGACTTTTCTCTCTTAAATCAAGTGCATTTTCTCACTTAAATCAAGTGAGTTTTCTCACTTAAATCAAGTGACTTTCTCTTTCTTGATTTAAGTGACCTACACATTCTTAAATTAAATGACTGCACATTCTTAAATTAAGAAAACATTTTTCTCTGTGTAGAATTAATTGAATTATCTAGGGCCGTATATCTAAAAAATTAAAAATTTTTGGAGATCTTCTTTGTAGATCTTCAAATTCTGGACGAAAAGGAATTGAAGGAGTGAAGAATTGAAAAAGTGATTGAACTATTCGAAAGCCATATCTTCAGCTTGTAAATATAATTTTTCTTTTCTCGAATTTCTTTTACATCACTAATCTCCTATCACAAGCATGAGATAGAGAGGCAAATAGTTATGACTACCTTTTAATTAAAATTTCTCAATAACTATACGGTGAATTGAATATTTTTTTCTTCTATTATTTAGTTAAAATGCTATTCTCTTCGCCAATAGTTTTTAAATAATGGGTCAACCCTGTACTTTTTTAGTAATTTCGTTATTTCTGTCCGATTTGGAGCGTTTCTCGAGATGTTGGATCAAAAATTATGAAAAGATTCAGAAAAATATCATTTTTTAATGATTTTCCCAAAGTTCTCAATACTTCTCTATTTTCTCCCCAACACTTTCAGATCCTCCAACATTCGAAAACAGATACGTGTGAACATTTGAGTTGCTCAATAACCCGTATACTCACTCACCCTCAACTCCACATAGTTTTATATGTTTACGTAGTACACATGTGCATGTGTATGTGTGTATGTGTGATTTTAACTGTTGGTAATAGACATTCATTTGTGTGTGTAGTAAATCGAAGAAGAGCCTACATGTTTTCAATTTACAAATACGTATGAAATTAGTATTAAGCCTTTCACATGTGTAAGAAGTTTAAAATTGTGATTGTATTTGGTGTAGATGGGTTTTCATATAGGTAATGGATGGTACGTTACAATTACACAGTTGCGGGCGTATACGGTTGTTCCACGATTCTAATTGCGAGGAGTCCCGGACAATTAGAAAGTGGTTTAATTGAAAGCATTTCGCAAGGACGATTGCGATAGATTGACGTGGGCTTTTCAGAGTGAATTTCAGAAGTATTTTATTCTCTATCTCTATTTTCTTTTGTTTTGAATTAATTTTGAGAGTTGTCGGTTTTTCTTTTATCCAGTTTTAACAAATGAAATGAATAGAAAGGTAAGAGGTCTATCAGCACAACACAGAAACAGCAAGAAAATACCAATACTATTACAAAAACAAAAAAAAAATAATACATAAGCAAAAGCGTGCTCTTAATCGCTTTACGATTCCCACCGAGAACACAGAATATCTCCAATGTATCTCTTATCTTTGACTACTTTCCCCAGTGATTTGAGCCTCAATACAGAGACACTTGTTCACAGACATACTATATTGGTTATGGTGCATTGGGGGGCTCTCTTTACTTTGCCTCGAATTTTCATTCGAAATTCGTATCAGAATATAACTGTTTGTATCGAACAAATTTTCAACGATTCTCAATATAAGCTCTAATGGAATAGAAATCCAACGGTAATAACTGATAAGATTTGAAATTAGTGGTTTTTTTTTTGGAGTATTAAAGGTTTATCGGTGACTGTGTGATTTCACGAATCATCTTAATGGTTCCCCGGTATCTCCGATAGCCTAGTCTCACAATAAATTTGTGTTATGTAATCAATACTTGTGATAAATGATGCAAGTTGAAGGAAATAATTCGAAAAATTTCGATTATATCGATTATTGATAGGATCTCAGAAGCCATTGAGTTTAGGAGAATTTATGAAGATACCTTTTTTGAAGAGCGTGTGCTGATCTACATAAAAGCTCTCTTGAACTTTTTCTGTAAATCCACTCATTTCCGAGTGCCCTATCAAGGAATTCACCAACACCTCCAACCAACATTCAGAAAATTGAATAATTCCACTTTTAACCCCCCCCCCCCCTAAAACAGTTTACTCTTCTGCAAACACAAGTTTTGTGTTTCCTCTCGAGTCTCCTCGACTAACCGTCGAAAACACAGTCCTAAAAGGACTGCCTAGATAATACCCCGTTATATCCTACCAAAAAAGGGGGGAGTTTCGGGGTTGAATAGGATCGCGTGCAGAGTAGGATTTTGAGACAGGTGGAACGTGTTTTGGTGTGGTGGCGTTGTTGGAGAACGTTTGGATAGTCCTCCATTGCATTAACACAGTGTATCTTGAACATATATATACCATTTGGGAATGGGTGAGAGAATTCAGTTAGAATTAGCGCCTTACTTTTCCTACACCCATTTGAAATTGGTTAAACCAATTTGCAAAATGTTATTTAGTTGGACATGGGACAGCCATATCACTGGCCCATGAGGATTTCAGTAAGTCAGAATACTCTATCTCTACACTGGGTAGGTGTTTGGATAATTAAGCCTGTTTTGGAGGGGATTAACACGTTATCCTTGGGACAACTGAGTGGATTCAACATTTAGCCAGACTGTGTGTGTATCTGAGTCTGCCCTTCAGTGATGAGACAATTCATTGGATTCTTTTTTTTTTTTGTCTTTTAGAACATTGGGCATAGAACGACACACACACACACACACAAATGGGATATGTGAAACTTCCGGAGGATCAACTGTACGTAATTCATTAGCTACCACCGTTGGCTTTTGAGGCACTATCTACCTAGAGATGTGCTAAATGTAACACGCACAAAGTTATACCTACACATTTGTGTGCTAATGTAACATTTATTCAGTGCCTTTTAGTTTGCAAGTACGTATTGCGATCCGGTCCTATAAAGTGGATGACGCAACTTGTACTGGGATAACACAGTAGGCAACCACCAGAGTATAGCCATACAGAGAGAGAGAGAGAGAGAGAGCAAAGGGACCCCAATAGGTTGAGATGAGAGCCATTGTATGGCAATCTTATAATTTAGACAATCACCGATCAATTGAATGGGCCTTTACTACTCTGGACTCTATGGTAGATGCTACAACACACTGGCCTGTAATATTGTATGTATATATATACAAATGCCAACGCATATAAAATCCAATGTTAAAACTCAACGGGAATGATGAATGAATGAAGGGACAAGAACAGAATGAATGGACAGATAGTTGGCTCTGGCTTTAAACGTTCGTAAATAACCCCCCTTGGCCGCCTTCATTCAATTACTTTCAATCGCTTCGAGCCAATAGATACAATTTAAAAATCCCAACCGTTAAACTACGATGCACTTGACAAACATCTACTCCAATAATCACGAAAATTGAGAGAAAATAAAAAAAAAATAAAGGAAGATGAGTTTGGAATTAATTGAAAGCAATCGGGGCAAATTGTATGTGTTTGTTAAAAATTCATTTGGACTCGTTTTTTTTTTTTTTTATGTGTTTGATATTGATGAATTCAGGTGTTGGGAATTTTCATTCGACTTTTTGTTGTTACAATGTTGGCTGATGGAGAAGGGGCTCTTTTCGGTACTCTTTCTCTCTGTATGTATAACAAATCCGACGAATAAACATAGAATGTGGAAAAGTGAATAAAAAAAGAAGATAGTCGAGAGAAAATGGAAAAAAAGAGAGGGAAAAAAATGAACTGGAAACGTGAAACGGCGCCCTCGACGCGTCTACTGTAATGGACAGCGATTGGTACAGATGGCCTATGCGCGCATATATGCTGTCGCGTCACGTCCGGATGAATTTACATGCTTAAAACGATAGTGACCAGAAAGAGAGAAGAGAAGAGGGACACACACGGTGTATATGTGTATGAGTTTTCAACTTCCGAGTCTCATCGATCTTCCGCAATTATCGATGTCTGTCACTGCACGTCTTTTTCTCCGTTAGATCACTCGTGAATTTAGCTGGACCTCTAAAAATATCTTTTTACTGAGGAATATTTTAGTGGTTAATTATTGCTTTTTTTTTTTCATTTCATTTGAGAAATAATCGAGGAAAAAATTATATTGACGACGTGACATATCCGGCGAGTTGTGTCAAAGCCAATGGAATTTCCTCGGTTTGTGTGTACGCAAAACGCAAACGGACGTGAATCGATGGTGATGAGGAAAAAAAAAAAGGAGAAGAGAGGGAGAAAGAGAGAGAGTGGCACTCTCACTTTATATATGAAAAAGAGAAAAAAAAGAATCACTGAATAAATAATAATAAAGAATAAAAGAGGAATGAGACCGCGTGCGACACGCGCTATCGGCAAAAGAACGGAGACCGTTAGCCACGCTTGACCGCTGTTCACTTCCGTTTTTTTGGTGCCCTTATCAATCGCCCCGTTCCGTTCGCTCGTTTTTGGAGTTTTTAATTGCCGCACATATTTCCAAGTGAAACCTTTTTATTATTATTATTATTATTTTATGACAAATGGCTCTCAGTAAGACAAAGAATTATGTACAATAGCTGCATAGTAGTCCACAAAATGATTCATCAATTAACACCTAACTATTTAACAGAACATGTGATAAAGAAACTCTGATAAAGAATAAGCATAATTATAATAAGCGTCAGATAAATCAAATTGAAATACGAAAAACAAATACCCATACTGCAGAGAAATCGATAACTTATTTAGGATATCGGTGGTATAATGAATTGCCGAAAAGCATTGAAGCCAAAAATAGACTGAATATCTTTGAAAAATTGTTGAGAAATTATGTTAAACAGAATTGTAATATATGAAATTTAGATGTTATAGTAGAAAAGATATCAGAATTACCAGTGCAGAGACAATTATTCATATGACTTGTGTATCAAATAGCATATTTGCTAAATTAAGCAATAAATAATTATTATTATTCAAGTTTAATATTATCATGATAATTTACGTAAATCTTAAGAGCCTGAAGAAGCTTCTAATCAGGAGCGAAATGTCGCGATTTTTGAAAATAAATGTGAAGATTGACTTCTAATATTTATTTATCAGTCCAATATTCCAATTAACCTCTTAATTAACTATTTATCATTGTGGACGACAAAAATAACAACAATTATTATTATTTTTTATTTTTATTGTCGTCCATGATGATGAATATTCGAATTTTGAGGTTATTGGACAGAAGAATAAATGGCAGAAGTCAATCTTCACATTTATTTCCTAAAATCGCGACTTTAGATAAATGTAAATTGTGATAATATTAAAATTAAATAACAGTTCTGTTGCACCATATCAGTCTTCATTGTTTTCATCTACGATTTAATAAAACACTATTCTAATAAATTAATACATAATTTGACAAACTGAAAGAATTGACGGAAAACAACAATTATTATTATTATTATTAAAATCCCATGAATTCAAGTCCTTAAAAAATCATCGATTTTTTTTTAATAAAATAAAAAATCGTGAAAAATAAATTTTTCCACATGTTTTTCACCGGAAATTCCCTCAACTCTTCAACGGAATCATCGAAAAAAAAATGTTCGAGCCATGCTATTACAATCCCCCATTTTACCCCACTCATATTCTCAAAAGACAGGAAAAATGCGCGAAGGGGGGAGGGGAGGGGGGATTTTGCAGAGGGTTGAAGTACATGGTGCTCGCGTGACACACAACTCTCCCCCTCACCTCCCCCCTTTCTAGTTTTCACAGTTCCCTTCTTCCACAGAGTCTCCTTTTACTCAAGCAAGTTGGTGCGATATATATATAGAGAGAGAGGTTCGTCCAACTGCGTGAATATTCATTCACTCGCATCGCTAATTGGCGATACGATGACTATTCATGATTTAACGATTTTCAATAGTCGGCGTTATAAAGGGAGAACACGAAAAAAGAGCGAAAAAAAAGTCGTGCATTTCCCCCAAAAACTCCAAAAATTTTGAGTTTTTTTTTTGTATTTTTTTTCTTGAAAAGTATTGGATAATTCTGGGCACGAGATATTTCACATAAATTATGTTTATACCGTGTTGTACACGTAATTACTTCTTAGGGTTACTAAACTCACTTGAATAATGTGTTAGATTGCACGTATATGTGTGTGTGTGTGTTACCTGAGTGTTTAATAATCATGATAAAAAGAGACAGTTGATTGGCTCACTAACTTCTTCTAGATTCCCCCCCCCCCTCTTTTCTTGTCTGTTTTTCCTCTTCTCCCCTCGATCTTAATATGTGAAAATTCTACGTATGTATGTAATTATACTGCATTAAATTTCAACATGAATTTTATATGCACAGTTTCGTACGGTAAACAGTTAATAAACGCCTGCAATTTTCACCCGCACACGTTGTTTATTATTATTTTAAAGTCAAACGCGAAAATTCATTAAAGAAGTTTTAATTCCATTTTTTTCCTTTCAAATAAATTCAGGGGAATAAAACATAAAAATTTAAAAAATTATAGCAATTTTGAGAAAGAAAAAAAGTGCAAATTTTAATGAAAAATTTATAAAAGAAATTAAAATGAATAATTTTGCAATAAAATTTTACGTTTCACTTTCAAGTTAATTTATTATCGTTAAAACTTCAAATAAAAAAAAGAAAAATTTTTTTTTTTCACATTTTCCTTTTGCAATTTCCTCCACTAAAGAATTTAAAGACCAAGTCAATTCGTTATGGGTGAACTATTGAATGTGTCAAGTGACGTTAAGGCGTTAAGCCGAGCAGAAACAAATCAAGAATGAGAGAAATAGAGAAATGGTCTGTTTTATTTAAAATTAAAGGGTAAAATCGTTAGAGAAGAGTGGGGCATGTGAAATGGCTTCTTTGGGTTTTCGATAAATGTAACGTAGATTTTCAAGAGAACGAGAGAGTATTTTCTGTAAATCAAATGGGCCAAGAAACCAAAATGCTGCAAGCCTAAACTGAGAGAGAGAGTAACACATAAATGCTCAAGTGTGTGTGCAAAAGTCTGAAAGTTTATTTGGCCCAGCGAAGAATAAGTGTCTTTATGAGTTTGCACTTTGAATTCTTCTCGTAGCTTAAATCTTATATCCCTCTCTATCCAATTCCTTAATTCACAATTCGCAAAATGTGTTTCTTGAGTTAGCTATAGATTCTGAGAGGTCTCTACATGCCTATACCTAGAGTATATATCCATTTGGAATTTTTGGAAGTGCTCCAAGTGACTTTTGGGCATGTAATGGTTGCATTTCGATTGTGATGAGAAATGAAAAAAGAAGAGTTCAAGAAAAACGTGAAGAATGAAAATGGAAAGAGCGAGAGAGAAGAAAATTGAATTTATCCATCGAGTTTCGCTAGAATGTGCCAATCCACCGTTTTACTGCATTTGAAATAAAAAATTGAAGAAAAAAAAAAAAGAGCCTAGAAATGATGAAAACTATTAGTAACAGAGGGAGAAGATGTTCAGACCATCAGTCACCTGACTATAGTTAGAGTGAGACTAAATGCTATTAATTAAATTAAATCCCCAGAAAGGCATGCAATTACATAGGTACAGAGTTGAATGCAGAATACTTGTTTGACAGCTGGAGGAGTTTGACCAACTTATACACACATACATATACACATTTATATATACATATATATATATATATATATATACGCACGCGCATTGATGTTAAATATCGATGCCAAATTATTTTGTTTTATTGTTTTTTTCCGCAAGTTTCATTTTGGGGAGTAGACACACTCCTCATACGGGCTATTTCAATTTGCATGTGTATGTGTATGTGTGAGTGAGCCGGAAGGTCCGTTGGGGCCACGTGAAAACGCCAGAGTGCGCACGGGCCTCGCGTGCCTGGCGCATCTGTTGCGCTCAATACGCCAGTGCTAATACACCGGCAAATAACACGAGGTTCATGCGACTCTGAGAATTAGGAGAATTTGCGTGTGTACGGTCACTGACAGTTACTCCCTCTTCTTTTTATTTGCACTATTTTTCTTCTTTTTTTTTTAATATTAATTTGTTGACCTGTTTTTTAATTGTAATGAAATTAGCACAAATCTAACAATTTTTTGATTTTTTTTTTAAACAAAAAAAGTAGTTGAAAAACTGCATTTATAGATTCATTCATTTTCTCAATGTGCAAATTTTTCTTGAAAAAAAAAATTCATTTTTCGAGGAAAAAAATTAAAAATTGTGAAATTTTTGCAGTTTTCAGAATCATGTTTCTTTTACGGTTAATAATTGAGTTTGCAATGTTTTTTTGGATTATTTAACAGTTTTTTTTTTAACTGAATTATTGTAAAAAAAAAAATTATAAAAAAATTATACTTATAGTTCTCTAAATTTTCTGCATGTATAAATTTTTCATTTTCCAAAAAAAAATTAATTTTTTGAGGAATTCAAGCAATTATCCTATTAATAATAGTATAAAGACTGTTCACTGTTTGTAATTTTGATTATGTAGGTTGAGTCAAGCCACATTAACATAAGCTACATAATTAATTAAGTCATAAGTAAGATAAGTTCTGTCTCTTCTTTTTTTGTAACGATGTAAAAATGTAAACCAAAGTTCATGTACAGGGGATTATTATACATGCAAAGAGAAGGGGGGGGGGGTGAAAAAGGCTGAGAAGCCATACATGTGCTAATAAAATATATAATAATTATTTTTTGACAAAAAAATGAAAAATTCTCAAATGTCTGATATTTTTATTATTTCTCTTTTTTACGGTTAGAAATTGAGTTTGAAATGACTTTCTTTGAATTTGACAAAAAGACATGTGTGGCATCGATAGATTCACGTCTCGTACAGAGTCAATGCTTCATTCGGTACGGTGACCTAACAGTCCGGGAGAGACTCGTCATGGTGGCTTTCACCGAGGTGGTCTTTACATTCAGAAATGAGTCCCCAATTATCTTAAACTCTTTTCTTTCTTTCTCTTCTTTATTTTTTTCTTCTCCTCCCTCCCCCCTTATATTTCTATTGACTAATTCATTCAAATAAAAGCCAATGAAATAATTTATATATATTGTTTCAATGCATGAAATGATTATTTGATTTTCGAAAGTTAATAAGATTATTGAGTTTGTGCTCCTTTGGAATATGTATTATTTTTAGATTAAAAGAAGGATGAATCACGAGTTTGGCGAAAAACCCACGCGAATATTGGCCTCTCTGCCTCTCACTTGTATTCTCCTCCTCCTTTTTTTTAACAAATTCAAAATCACCCATAACTCAAATAAATTGGTTGAAAATTACTAATATGCGTGTCACAGAAATCGTAGAAAATCAATCGCCCAAGAGAGAGATAGAAAAATTCTTAAATTAATGTGGGGATAAAAATAAAATAAAAAAGTAAGAATTTTTTTAAAAGAAAAAAAAAACTATTAATGAATCCAACAATTTAGATGATAAATTATGCAATACGACAATTAGTCACGGATCGATAACTAATTACGATGAGTAATTACTCTACGACAATTTATATTCTTCGAATGAGATATGAATTCGTGGATTCACGAGAGTTTGACTCATCGTCACGCGACTCACTTACATATTATTATGTTTCTTTTTCATTTCTCTCTCTCTCTCTCTTTCTCTTCTATTTTTTTTTTTATTAAGCTATAGAATAACGATTCTCATTTCATATATCTCACGAGAGGAATAATTTATCGATAAATACAATTGTGTGTGTGTACATGAGTCTAGACATTAACAATGATTTTCCATTGAGATATACTTGAAATACTTGAATTGAAAATGAAGGCCTATAAGTTTGTATTCCAAATCTATTTAGAGTGAAATTCAACATAAATATGAGGTAGACATATATATTTATCCCTCCCTCTCTCAATGCAGTTTTACTTATAAACCCATTTTTCTCATATACCGATTTGCACATTATGAATATTAACTGATGCAAAAATTCTCTCATGTGTCTAGTCTTGTATCAATCTCTCACGCTTTCTCATGCATTTGTGCACAAGACTCGGTTTATTTTTCCTCTCTTTCTCTTTTTCCCTCCTCTTCATCTCGCAGATCTCTGAAATATATACTCCAGTGGCATCTCCCGCCCGCGTGACTCACACACGCGCCTCACTGGCTGCTGTGTCTGATGATTTCTCAGTAAGTGTCGCCTCCACACGGGAATTTCTGTAACTATAGCGACTCTCTTTCCCCCACTTGCCCAAAAAATTCTACTCGCGCCCCAAGAGTGGGGGTAAAAAAAAGGACAACTGCGTTTGGGGGGGAGGAGGAGTGGGGAGGGATGAGAGTGGTGGTAGTGGAGTGGGAGAAAAGAGATGAGAGAAAGAGAAAGATGCCGAAAACGTGGATGTAAAACTTTTGTCCATTCAGAATGATCCTTTATATGTTTTTGTGTATGTGTGTGTGTGTGTGTCTGGACCATCTATAATGTAATCTTGTTCAGTGAGAATCTACCCGGCCCCCACAAAATATTCATATTTTTCAATATAAATAAATAAAAAGAACAGAGTTATTTATTGCTCTTTTTTTTGATAATTTTTTAGGATTTTATCAAAACAAAGATTAATTTAATTTATTGTGTCTTGTTAATCGATCATTCAGAATTGCGAATTTCACTTTATTTTTGAGAGTAGAGGAAGGTGAAATCTTTGGGGGAATCGGAGAGCCGGAAAATTGCGTCTTCGTTCTTATCCCCTTGAAGACTCGTTTTTTTAATGTGAATATTGATGTCTTTTATTTATTGTATTTTTTTCTTCGTTTCCTTCTGCCTCAACGTCTTTTATTTGATGCAGAAAGGAGGAAAGAGAGAAAGAGAGAGGAGAGATGAGGGATTAGAGACAGAGTGCACTAGCCCGCGGGCCAATCAGTGCCGAATCATCCTTTTTTTTTCTACTTTTTAGCCCCTCTCGCCCTCTCCTCCCCTCCTCTCCTCATCGCTCACCCTTTTTTTTACTTCTCTTTATCCCGAATCTCTTTTTTTTCTTTATTTCTTTTTTTCGAACACATCTGTTTGTTTCCTTTCTTCCAAGAATTTTGTCATAGGTCTCAGCGGATATTTATAGCAATCGATTATTATTTTTCAGATTTTTTCATCGTCATTAGTTCCTTTCGGTCCTTTATTTCTTTTATTTTTTTTTTTGGGGAAACCTAATGTTTTCTCATTGCTCAATGTAAATATGTTAATAATTGCTGCACTGTAAAATTTATGTATGTCAATAAAAACTTGTTAAAATAAAAAAAAAATTTTCTTCATTTAATAGCCATGAAGGATTAATTCCTGAATTTTTCCATGTTCCCTTTTCTTTTCGCTCCTAACTCCGAATTTTGTTTTCGCTTTCAATCAATGAACAGCATTAAACTCAGTGGATTCAACTTTTAATGCACTCGGCTCTAGTATCACAGTATCGAAAAATCCCTTGCATGTGTTATTAAACCGATAATTTTCGATCTTTTTTTTATCTTCATTAGGAAAAGCCAAAAAAAAACGCAAATGAACACTTTTTTTTTTTTTGGAGCAATTCACTTTTAAACAGAGAAAAATACATTCATCCGGCTCTTCAAAGTCCCATGGACCCTTGGGCACATCATACAACCACATTGGCCGACCCTGAATCACCCAACTATTTCACCCAAAACAACCAAAGTACCGCCACCACATTACGTTTAGACGTGAAACTGAGAGGGAGGAGAAGAGAAAAGGGAGAGAAGGAAAACTTTGACCTGGAACTATATGCACTTTCTGTCCAGAAATTGACCTCCACTTTCTCACCTAATGCCTTTAGGAAAATCACTTGAGTTTAAAGTGGCATGTAAAACACACAGGAACTATGGACTAAAGTCAATTGCCTATGAATTTATCCGGATTTCGATTTTTTTTTATTTTTTCAAGGGAATGAAAAAGATAGAATTTTTTTTAATTTTTTTTTTTCAATGACCTCGCATCTTTGGAGCACAAAAGATAAATACGAGAGTTATTGATTCTTTTTTCTCCATCTTCCATTATTTTCGTTCTATTTTTGGTGCAGTATCTCATGCCAAAAAAATGTGTCACTCCAAAAAGTTAACAGCGAGATTCTGTATTTTTTTCTTTTCATTTAAATTCAGAGAAATAAAAACTTGATATTATATTATTCGAGTTTTTTTTTTTTTAATGAGTGATTGAATAAACGTGTCACATCAGCGGATAATCGAATTACAATCGCTAATATCGTTGGCACAATTAACGTTTGAAACAATAGTTTGAACGTCAAACGTCATCGAAATAAAATTTGATTAAAAAAAAATCGCGTTTTAATCTCTTTGAAAAAAAAAAAGAAAAAAAAAAAGATTGTATTACAGTTATAATAAAAGAGAAAAATTTCATAATTTCAAAAGTTATAAAATCATCCAATTTACGAAATTCTCATTCATCGCAAAATTATAAGTCTCGTAAATTTCTCAAGACACAAAAAAATTTCATCCCACAAAAGTAGCATTAATTTTTTTTCTCTATTTCCCCTCTCTCCTACTGTCAAATTATCCCAGTGATTATTGCACGAATACTATTTCAAAAATTTTCAGTATAATAATTGCAATAGATGTGTCACAATCCCCCAATTATTACACCAACACTTTAATCTATTCACTAAAAAAAAATAAGAAATTCCTTTTAATTTCCCATTTTTCTTTTCACTCCACCGGATATTGAATAATTAAAACGTGGAGAATTTGATTTTGCCCCTTCCTGATATCGATATATTCCCCCTGATCTCTCTCTCTCTCTCCATGTGTCTGTTGAATTCATCACTGCCAAAGGGTCTCGAACACAGTGGGAGACATCAATACTGTGTAACCCCTCTGATACCCAATTCCTGGCTAGTTAAACATCCCCCTTCATCACGAAATATTATCAGTTTCCCTTCTCTCGATCCACCACTTGACACACACTCGCCCCTTTTAATTCCTACTTTTCCCATTTTTTTCCTCACCTTAAATTAATAAAAAAATACTTTTTTTTTTTTTCGTCTTACCTGTTGCCAGAATTGTGCCAGAAGATAAATTCTCTCCTTCTTAAATAACCAATCCATTGACTGCATTGCCTGCAAATCAAGTGAACTTGTTTCTGCAGATGCCTGCATATTAGCAAGTACAGCTGCTGAATTCAATGAATTAAGTATTGGCTGTTGCAGTGCTGCTGTCACCGATGTATTACTACCGGTTAACAGATTAGCGTGATAAACAGTTGTAGCAATAGCTGCTGCATCATCAGTACCACCACCACCACCACCACCACCAGTAGTAGCCAACAATTGGGCACCAATTGGCGCTGATGGCCCCTGGAGACCCAGTGACGAAGCCACTTTGACGGCTTCGTAAATCTTTGATGGTTTAAAAAATATCCACCTCCGGTCGTCTGTCTCCACCACCTCACCCTCACTTTTATCTTTGTAAGGAGACACGACGCCGGATTAATACTCGTACAATTACTCAAAATTTTTACCAATTTTTTTAAAAATTGGCATTTCTTCGAGTGCTTTTTTTTATTAAAAACGTCACAATTATTTATATTATAATTAAATAATTTTTTTATAAACACACTAATTGTCACTGGTTTTTACCAATTTTCATCACTAAACACAGACGACGTCTTGTCCTATAACGTGGCATTTCTTACTCTCTTTAACTCCGAAACATCAACTTCTCATTTCAATGTTCATAATCAAATCTTTGTAAAACACACACTGTGAGTAATGTCCATTCAACAAAAACACAATAATACACAACAGATTTTTAGCTGCAGTTGTGTGTTGTTCTTAATCACTTGTCAATACTTTTCAGTTTTAGAGTAAAGCAAAAAAAAATCATAGTTAAAAAAATTCCACAATTATCCTTTTTTTCAAACTCGGAAATTAGAGTTCGAACGAAACTTGTCGATATAAAGAAATTCACTTTTTTTTATCACCTTTAATCACTCTTTAAATTTGATATTCGAAGATTCTCTTATTTTTACTCGGTCCTTCTGCTTTTTGAGTGGCAGTAATTTATATCAGGCACGTGTAAAAAAAATTTGCCAAAAAAAAAACGGAGCAGTCGTTGAAATCCTTCACAAATAATCCTCGAGATTCAAAACAAGAAAAAAAAACTTGAAATATTTAATTTCTCCAAAAAATTACACTTGTCGACAACAAAATCTCCTTATTCCGACGCACTACTGAGTTTTCAGTCCAAGATGATTTTTTTTTTTTTATTTCATTAAAAACCCAATGATAGCTTTATTAGCAACTTTTGATATTTCAATGAAATACTCGAAAATCAAACTTTTATAAATTTTTTTCCCATTAATTGTTGATAAATTGTT